>JAULBM010319107.1:0-13645 GCA_032357055.1 Geukensia granosissima | reverse complement strand
CTTATAATTCTTTGTCGGTAAAAACATCTTCCCAACACAAGTTTTTGAATGTTTCCCTTCCCTACATGAGTGCATTGACATATTTATCATTCTTTAAATAATACACTTAGCTTTTTTCTCCTGAATCACGCTGGCTTATTTAATAAGAATGGTACTCACTAGCTGTATGAAACGGAAAATTATATATACTTTCTTATAACTGTCGGCGAAATAGGAATACAATATAAAACAAGACAAATTCGAAAGAATGACATTTACATGATTACACGTCCCTTAATTTGGACAGGCACATAAAGGATATAGCTCTGTTGAACATGTTTTGAGTAGTATTTGAAAACCCCCTTACCTTGTACAGTGTTGTGACAAAACGAAATAAAACAAACTTTGAAGCCAACTGCATAAAAGTACCTTTAAAAGTCGATACATGTTACGGAGACAATAACAAATAAAACAAGGGACAGAGTGTACAAAAACGGAAACAAAATTAATTCAAAATCAAATCACAGTCGGTATAATCTGCTTAACTGAGACTACGGCATTCTTCAAAACACATCTATCTGGATTTAAGTATAAAAATTAGGATATTATTAATCAATATTGACATTCGAGTGCTCGATTCCAATACTCGAATATTTGGTAATGGTATGCAAAGTAATGTTTCCAACTATGTGGACAGAGAAAGGCAAAAGTTATATTCTGGCTTGTTTTCATAATATGAATTTCATAGACTTACACCTAGAAATCGACAGTAATCGCAGGTTAGAAACAAAACTTTTCGAAAAGAGAGATACTATGATTTTCCGATTGTAAATTTTCAGTTTGTGTCTAGCAACATTCCAGCCGTAGCTGCATACGGAGTGTGACTTTCTCAATTGATAAGGCTCGAGGGCTTGTGCTTCCTATCATGATTTTATTGATAGAGGGTTGCAAACGAAAAGAAAGCTACTGAGCCAAGGGTTTCTCAGGGAAAGATTATAGTCATCACTCCGGAAGTTTATCGGTCGCTGTCAAGATTTGGTCAACCGGTACGAAATTTCCATTTCACTGATGAAAATTGATGTCTTCCGACTGTCATGAATACAAATCCGTTCCTATACCGGTTGGGACCAACATCGATTGTGACTATTCACCTGGTTTGACTACTGAGAAACATGACAGGTGTCACTAGTAGTGCAGTAGTTGCTTACCCTTTCGGCACACCTGAACTCACCCTGGTTTCTGTAGGGTTCGTGCTACTCCAGCTTTAGTTTTCACGGTTAGCGCCGTGTGTTCTATGTTTGTCTTTCGTTTCATTTTGATGGTCATGGTCTTGTTATCATAAGAGGCCATAAAAACATGTTTAATGTTAAAAGTAATTATTGTTAATTTTTTTAAAATCTAAAAAAGACAAACATAAGTATTTAAAGTGTCAAGGTAATTAAGTAAGGTAAGATAGAGGATAGGATAAGAATCATAGTTAATAAAATAATCTAATAATATCTATACCCTATGTCAGGTTTTTGTGGAGTGTGAGTTTTGAGCTTTATAACATTATTTGTGCGTTTCTACCTTCCTATTTGTTTTTAATCAAAAGAAAGAATTACCCCACAGTTAACGGTTAATGTTTAAGCTATGAAATAACCTTTTACCTACTATAACCTGCCCTTAAATTTCTCTACGGAAAATTATCATTAAGGAACGACGATCTTCGTTTTGGGCGGGAACGCTTAAGTTTGACCTAGATAAGATAATATTTTAAAAATGCGCACATTTCACTTTTTCAGACCTTCTTTTGCGATCCATATAAGAAGAATCACTCATTAATTTCCATTCAGGTGGGCCTCAAACGATTTTTGCAAGTCATTTTATTCTAGTTTTATTTCTTGATTATTACGCAGCGCTGATAATGCGTACTCCCGGTCTCGTGGTAGCGCGAGAGCAAAGAGCAACTTCCGGCAAATCAAAATGATGACTTTTCAACGTAAAATCCCCGTAGAGCATTTAAAACTCGGTGCTGCTTAAAATACTTCGAGATTTCTAAAAAGTATTATTGCAACTTACTTCCAGTTGTTCAATCTACAAAATAAACACTATGTTACTAATGGCAGACAGTTTTTCTTTCACCCGTTACAACAAACTTTGACATAGAGTTTAGTGTAAGAAAAAATAAATGAAAACTTCCGGCTTTTGGAGTACAAATTAAGTATTCGATACTTGGTCCTATCGAGTGAAAAAATTAATATTAATAACCAAAGAAAACAAGGTATTGTACATGTGCAAAGAAATACCACAAGAATGTAGGATAAATATGTAACAAAATGTTAATTAAAATTAGTTTTGAAGTAAACTATGAACAGTGAGTCATTGTTGATAAAAGCAAACACTAGTCAAATATCTCACAATACTATTATAAAAATCATCTTTATGTTTATGTTTTTTTTTAGTTAGAATGGGTTGCATTTAAAATTACGACGTTTATTCACAACATTTCTATTGACGTTTAGGTAACATATTTTGTTTTTGTCAATTTTTGCGGGTGCAACAAAACTTTCAAATTCGATCTTTATATTTTAAATATTATTGGGAAAATGTTTTTACCGACAAAGAATTATAAGATTATTAGGGGCAAATAGAAACCAACGAAAAGAAACGAAAGATAAACATAGTTCCCAAAACACTACATTGAAAATTTAAGCTAAAGTGTAACGAAGCCTACAAACCCTCTGGTGAGTTCAAGTGCTCCGGAAGCGTAAGCAACTCCTGCTGCACTATTGGCACCCGAAAGGGAAGATATCCACTGTCGTTTGTGAAATGATCGGAATGATGAATTTAATTTTTCCTTGATTCAGTGGCTTTCTTGTAAGCAGCAACGCTATATCAATTAAATGCTGATAGGAAGCCCATGCCCTGGAGAAATATACATTTTGTCTGTAGGTGCAACTAGAATGTTGCTGAACATGAACGAAAGATTACTATGGGAAAATCTAAGTAATGTCTCTTGTCGTAAAGTTTTGTTCTTAATACGCCCTTGCTGTCAATATCTATGTGGAGACAAGGTATGATTTTTCTGTTTCCTTAGTATCTTGATTTCGAGTTCAATAGATTCAGTCAATAAAGTCACCAAATTTAGAATTATTCAGTGAAAAAACATCATCTTCATAGCGAAAGGTGAAACCGTAAGCTTGAGCCAACGTTTTCTCTTATTCGTACAGAAGGAGCCGTAAGAAAACAGCTTAATACAAAAAACGAATAAATCGGCAAGAAGGGGTGCAAAGTTGTTCCAACAAAAATGCAAAGAGTCTATTGAAAAATTCATGGTATCGAAATCCTTGACTTAGAATTTGCTGTAAATTAAAAAAAAACGTCCGTTAAAATCTAAAAATATCGGCCGATACACGGGCAAAACGGACAAGTTAAGAGATATAAACACAGTATGATAGTGCCAATGGTACGTTCCCATAAAGAAGAGGAAATTGACAATAGGAATTAAATAATCGTCTGGTTATTTTAAACAAGATTATTGTTAGCTTTACTCATGGTAAGTTCTATTGGGTAAATTTAGTTAAGTTATTGGAGAAGTCCAGGTATGTATATATTAACTAAGATTAAGAATAATGTTCGTGGAGTTTGGTCATAAACTGGGATTTATAACAGTAAAGGAATAAGTGCGCTTTAAGGGGTAAGGTTGGTATCCATTAGAATTATAAACATCTGTTGATAAATTTTTATTTCAAATCTGACGATAATATTGTCAAAAAATTAATTGAATATGTCATCTCCTTACGAGGACAATAATTGTATCTTTTGTAGTAACCCTTTTCATCTTAGAAGACACCTCAATCAATATTACCGAAAATTTATTTGTGATCTGTTTTATAGAATGCCCACTAAATGAGATTGAAAACCTCTTTTAGATTAAGGTTGTGGGGAAGTACACTGCAACGGGTGAAAAAATCGTAGGTGGCAAAATTTCAAATATGTTGTAGACTGAAATTCCCTCTGTAGTATCGGAAAAGTTTATGAACAACGGACAAATTATATAAAGAATTTCTCTGTTAATCGTATTTTCTTCAGCATTTTGATTTTACAATCCGTCCTTCTGAAAAGAGAAAGCGAAAGAATCCGCGTCAGGTCAGACAAACGGTGAAAGCGGACAGACACGATAATTTCGAGAACACGAACAAGACGCAACATGACAAATATACTTACCAAACTAAAAACAAAAACTTTATAGTGCGAACCCAAAACCGGGATGAACTCAGTTGGTCCGCAACGGAAAGCTGTTCCTTATTCTTTTAGGTCACCAATCACATTGTCCATTTACCAATGCAGTTTTCGTAATTTCACGGTAAAGGGTAGGATTTCATGAGATCACAACCATAAGCGGAGAATGCGAACAGCCAGTTTTTGGTTTATTCCGCAACTTCAAGGAACATTTACAACTTAAATACGGATACTTCATAACGTCCGACAAGGTGGTGTCTACCATAAAATTTCGAGTGCATCCGAGGATCAACATATCCTTCTCACAGCAGTATTTGTGTCAACGTCCCAGCTTTGTACAGAAAACCGCTGTATTGAACAAATGCACTTGAAAAACGTATGAGATGTAAATACAATACACCAGGGCAGCTGGGATGGTATTGCCAATCAACAGGAAGATGACTATTAAAAGTTAAAGTCTTCACGTTTGTCATATAGTTTTGTGTGAAGCCCTCCTCCACTGCATTATTCGATTTTGTATTTCAAATTTTATTCTCATAAATGATGCTGCAACGATACATTTAAACAAAAATTAAAATTAGAGTAATTTTGAACAGTTGTCAAATCCGTCAAGCGATACGTTTAATCACAAAAAATAAAGTATATATTAAATGTTGAACACGCGTTTATTACCTGATTAGCGAAAACTTAATATTTACCTGCTCCGGAAAAAAATATTTAACTGGAAATTCACCGTTTTCACTGTTGTTACACTTTTTCACAGTCGCGGAAAACAGAAATCTAGTTTAAGCATGGACAATTTATCTTCAACAAAGATGCTCTTTTATAGACGATTGGTAGGGTGGCATCCTCTAAAAATTTAGTTTTAAGGATTTTTATTGGTAAAAATACTAGAAGAAAAAAAACTAGAATTTGATAATTTTTGCGCAAATTATACTTTAAATTTATATCTCTTGGATATTGAGCAACCGATTTCGTGTCGTTCAATCGGTATCTTACGTGGAGTGATTTATGCACTCTTTATCAGCAGAGCAAGTTGAAATGAATTTGACCCATGCCATTTGTTCTATGTTTATATCCGATAAACATCTGACCTGAAATTATCTGTGTAAACATAGATGTGACAGTATTAAATGGTAACGAGATTAAATAGATTGCTGAAGTACAATACGTTGTTCAGACATAATTTTTAAAGCTTGATTAAAACATACAAAATTCAGGCGAGCGAGAGCTCTAGGTCGCCACATAGGTATGAAAATTGTGGTTCAATAGTGGCAAATTTCAATGGGATAATAGAGTGCATACAAAGAAATAAAACTGATTATTTTTATTTACTTCGCAACATTAAAGGAGAATGTTGTGTTCTTGTGAGAAAGTGATATTTGGTATTGACGTAAATGATCTCGATTGTTGACACGTGCTCTTGAAGCAAGCGGTCACTGGCATATGTATACGCCAATTGTGTTGTTTTTTTTTTTTTTTGTTTTTTTTTTTTTTTGTTGGTTAAACCTACATTTATTTTCTTTCAAAAACTTTTCTCATTCTTTTTTAGATAAACTAAGAACAAGACATTTATTCTGATTAGAACAATACGTGTGGTATGGCTCTAAAGTGGGTAGAAAAGACAAAGATATATATTTCAATTCTGGTTTGGTCTGATTTTCTTGTCAAGGTCGGTACATCATGTTGTAGCTTGTTGTGTTTTGTTACTGTCGGCGTACTATGTAGTCAATTCAAAACTGAATGTTAATGCAGTTGGTTTTTAAGTATTGGTCTATGTCGTTTCGTCACACCACTGGTATAGAAAAGGTGAGAGAAGAGAGCTAAATTAAGTCATCACATTTGTCATAGAGTTTTGTGTGAAGCGCTCCACTGCCTTATTCGAGATTCAAGTGGAAATTTATATTTCAATATAAACGAAACATTTAAACAAAAATTAAAATTAGCGTCATTTTGACCACATGTCAAATCCATCCAGCGATATGCTTAATCACCAAAAAAAAAAAGAATTATATAAAAAATGCTGAACACGTGCTTATTTCCTGATTAGCGAAAACATAACATTTTCCTGTTCCGGGAAAAAAATTAACTGGAAAAGCCACCGCTTTCACTGTTGTTACACTTTTACAGTCGTGGTGAACGTTACAGTATTTTAATTTTTGTGTACAGAAAATTTATTTACAACAAAATTGCTTTATTATAGACGATTGGCATGGTGATATCCTCTTAAATTAAATTGTGTTTTAAGTATTTTTATTGATAAAAGTACCAAAAGAAAAAAAAAGAATTTGATAATATTTGAACAAAATAATACTTCAATTTTTTATCCCGGGGATACCGAGTTCGTGCCGTTCAAGTAAATAGCTTACGTGAAGTGATTTATGCACTCTTTATCAGCAGAGCAAGTTGAAAGGTATTTGCCCCGTATCATGTGTTAAATGTTTGTATGCGCTAAAATTCTGACCTGAAATTATCTGTGTAAACAGAGATGTGACCCGATTAAATGGTGTAACGAGATTAAATAGATTAGATTAAACATATCTCATTGCTAAAGTACAATACATGGTTCAGACACAATTTTAAAGCTTGATTAAAACAAACAAAATTCAGACGAGTGAGAGCTTTAGGTCGTCAAATAGAAAAGAAAATTCTGGTCCAGTAGTGGCACCTGTTGTCTTATTTGTTGGTCCAAACCTGCAGTGAGGTACAATAAATGGCAGTTCCTATAGTAAGGGAACAGAAACAAAGAGGACGCAAAAAACAACCGAAAAGCTAGGCACAAGGGGATAGGTGAACAGACACAGTAACACAAAAAAAAACCGGAACACGACACATATAGTACATAAAGAACATATAGAATTAAAATACTGACATTTAACTATAAATATTGGTTAACTCTCCAAAATATAAAGTCGTGGTTCAGATACTGCCTGTTTAAAGACGCATTGTCCATTTTCATTTGCCGCATTAGTATTTTCAGAGCAAAGAAGAAAATTTCAAAGGGATAACAGAGTGCATGCAAAGAAAGAAAACTGATTATTTTTATTTACTTCGCAACATTAAAGGAAAATGTTGTCTTCTTGTGAGAAAGTGATATTTGATATTGACCGTAGATTTTCTCGTGTGATGACATGCTCTTCAAACAAGGAGTCACTGGCATATGTATACGCCAATTGAAATGCTCATTGTCTGCTGAACAACTCGTCCATCAAACTGTTTAACGTGTTGTAAATAAGAAATATCATATTTTTTGTTATATCATCCTCTATATTTACTTATTTTTTAATTTTGTGTTGTGTTTGTTTTGCTTTAACCTTAAACTATGTATTTTTATCGGCTTTCTTCGTTCTTTTTGGTTAAAAACTATAAATAAGACTTGAACAATACGTGTGTCATGTCTGTAAAGTGGTTGGAAAAGTCCAAGATATATTAAGTCTGGTTTGGTTTGAATTTCTTGTCAAGTCGGTTCACATGTTGTAGCTTGTTGTTTTTTTATTGTCGGTGTACTATGTAGTCAATTCAAAACTGAATGTTAATGCAATTAGTTTGTAAGTATTGGTTTATGTCGTCTCTTCACACCACTGGTATAGAAAAGGGGAGGGCTGAGAGCTCGGAAATATGTTTCACATTCTTAATGTACCTGTCCCAAATCAGGAACCTATAGTCGAGTGGGTGTCGATGTGCCGTTGTTGCTTGTTCTAAACCCTATTCTTCTCTTGATTATTGTTTTTAAAGAAAAAATATGGAGCATTTTCCAAAAAAGACAAATCCTGCGTGAGAAACATTTTTCTTGGCGTACTTTCATCAGACACGTCATGTGACAAGAATATGATAGATAAAACGAATTTTTAGTTAAATTAATAGACCAAATGAAATATACAGTTAATGAGGTAATGAACAGCGAAAAACCAAATGTAAAGAATACAATAAGAAAATTTTAAAATAGCAATTTTAAAAAGATGTAAACGGTATTTTTCTCAAAAATCTCAGTACCCGAAAATAAATAAAAACAGACTCTGATGCACGGGGAAGCTTTCAACCACCTCGACACACCACAAACGGAAAAATCTTTAATGGAGAGAAAGGCGATGAAAATATATTGTGTTGGTGAAACAAAAGCATACTTTGTTCGTCGCAACACTTAATAAAAAATAAATATACAGAAAAGAATGTAACAAATATGAAATTGACCAGATCGTTTAATTTTACTTTTCGATATATCGGTAAAGTTTTGTCATTGAATTATCCTACGTTCAGTGAACATCTCAACAAAATATATCCCAACAAACTATAAACTAAGAAGACCACAGACTCAACAAAAAACTGCTGTATACCTTTATTTATTCCTCGAAATTAACCCAGAGAAAAAATGTTTCTAAGAACAACGACTATCGGGATGACTTCAAATTTCCGGCTGTAAACTTCCCATATTTGTGTGGCAATATAACTGCTTCTCCTGCCTAAGGGGTTTATGTTTCGCTGTTGATTCGATACTCTCTTGTCTGTTCCAACTATTTCGATTTTCTGAAGGGAGCATTGCTTTTGTCGCATAAATTACCACAACAAGTTACATCCAATCAAGGTTGACATTGTCCCTTTTACATTTTATGGTCGCCATCATGAATTGGTTGATACATATGGTACCAGTGTATCTCAACTAATAATGGACCTGTTACCGGTAAAACAAAAATAAACTGACCTCTTCTCGGATTGACGTTAACCTGAATTAGAGTTTAAGGAGTAAAAGATAAGTGTTGCGCGCAAGACAGGAGATATTTACCCTTCATAAGCACCTGATCACACCCCTGTTTTGTGAGTTCGTGGATCCCAAGCCTTTGTCCTTTTATTTTCTTTTCATCTTTAAGGTTGTTTCAAATTTGTCTGGACTATGCACTCCTGATCTCTCACATGGGTATTCTTCACTAGATTTACATTTCCTAATTGACAACAATTTTGTTGAGTTGTCCGGCAATAGGTCGGTGTTAGGCATTAATTGTGCTACTATCTTCACCGAAATGGTAAGCGTGCTCGCTTTGAGTGCGGAAGGTCGTGGGTTCGATCCCCGGCCGGGTCAAAACAAAGACTTTAAAAAGGTATTTGCTTCTTCTCCGCTAAACACGCAGCCTTGAGGATTAAGAGCAAAGACTGGTCGGCCCACAGTCAGAATAATGTGTCTGGGTAAAGTGGCATGTCTTCCTGCGGACTGTTTCTTTCGTGAGGTAGCACGTTAAAATCCGGCTCAGCATGTCGGTCAAGTACAAGGCAGGGTTCATCATCATAATTCATTAATATGCTCTCGTCCTGAATATTCATGAAATACTTGCCACTGGACTTCATTCATTCAATCAATCTCTTCGATCGCTCGAGTGAGGCAGATTATCTTCAAGAGCTATTACAGAAAAGAGAGAAAGGAAGCCCTTAAGTTTAATTTAAGCTTCCGTTATATATCAGTGAACAATATGTCATTGTTTTATATCAATGTGTTGCATGTTTTACATTGTATTCGATAGTTGTTACATTTGAATATCATCAAGTTATTTTGGGACCTTTTATAATTTGCCTTAAGAAATACAATTTGAGAAATATTAACACCGTAGGCTCATCTCCGTCAAGGGAACATTTACAACAGTGAATAAATATCGTGTCTTTTATTGTAAATTGTTGTCTTGATTTTAACTTGTGAACCAGAATCATTTATGCTCAGAAAAGTACAGCTGGTGTTGTCCAGGTTAGTTTTATTTACAGTAAGTGTTGCTAACCCTTCCGGAGCACCTGGACTTTGCTAACCCTTCCGGAGCACCTGAACTCACCCTGGTTTTTGTAGGGTTCGTGTTACTCCAGCTTTAGTTTTCAGTGTAGTGTTGTGTGTTCTATGTTTGTCTTTCGTTTCATGTTGTTGGCCATGGTCTTCGACTTAACGATTTCTGTCTGCCCCTTTGGTATCTTCGAATTCCTGTTATATTGTAAATTGTATTGACGTATTTCGAGACGTTAAGATTATTATGAAAATAACAGGTTAGGGGTACATATAAGAGAGACTGTATTCCAAATACGAGAAAAAACTGTGAGTTTTTCAAATTTAGAAGGTTTTTGTAGGGAACGTGTTACTCCAGCTTTAGTTTTCAGTGTAGTGTTGTGTGTTCTATGTTTGTCTTTCGTTTCATTTTGTTGGTATCTTCGATTTCTTTTTTTATACATTACTATAAAGCATATCAAGATTATCATATTTATTCGACATTAGTAAACTTGTATTTTAAAAGCATTGACTCGATGCATCTGCGGATCATATTCACTAGCCCAGTTGTTACATTTTTTGACAAGAAATTTATCAAAATCTCAAATAATTTCCTACAGATATTTGCTGCATTTGTTTAAATTCCGAAGCACTGAAAATACGGAAAAGTTTTATTTTTAAACGTATTGTGCCTAGTAGTTGTTCTTTTCGTCAGATTTGGCTTCCTATATCCATATGTTTTCGATTTGAGTACTTATTTTAGTGTATTTCGATCTCGAATTTTCTACCTTTTGGTTCCAAAGCTATTGATGAGTGGTAACTGACTGAAAAAAACCTATAGCATATCAAAATTTTTATGCCAAAAATCGAAAAACTGTAGTTTTTGGCCATCAAAACCTGCACAAAGGGGCAGTTTTAAGTTATTTTTCATTACTTTTTCATATATTTGAGATAAAGGGCACTCATAAACAAAATGGTATGGTGTTTAAATGAAAAAAAAATTATTAAAAAAAAACTATGAACAAATAGCTATTTTCGGTCGCGAGTGTCCTTCGTGCTAAACATGAAGAATGAATAGGTAAAATAAATGGGCAAACAGGCCAAAAAAGCAATGTTCGTAAAACGATAATATTTTAAACAAGTTTGTTTATTTTTGTTTATTAGGGACCAAACATTCAAATATATATAAAATAGATAACAATTTACCTTAATGTGTTTTTCTTAGAAAAGTAAGCCCTGACGATCAGTGAGCTTTGCAACACAATTCGGTACTGCAATTGTACATGAGTGTGTTATGGTCAAGCCCATGATGGTTTGAACTGCTTGTTACCGAATTATCTCGGAATCAGTGATGACTGGCAATATGTGTGTCTTTCGTTTCATTTTGTTGACAATGGTCTTGTCTGTCTTCCGACTTAACGATTTCTGTCTGCATTTGGTATCTTCGAATTCCTTATAGAAATCCACATTTTTTGTATTGGATTAGAAAATATTATGTATTTGTTCTGGAACCGATGATCCATTATATTTTATATGTAAATATGCGTGACTTACAAGTTATATACATGGTTGAAATACCTTACAATGAGGCGTCGAAACTTGATTTAAACTACAGCTGGCTTGAACGTCTTTTGCTGAAATGACGTCCTTCCAGGTAACCACCAACGCCCATGTCGATACAAAGCTGTTAACTCCAACAACACTATCTTCAATTAAACTGGAATAGTTTGCTAATTTATCCTGATTGTCAATAGTATCATACAGAACTTGTCCTTGATAGCGGACTGATCCAATGACAGAACCCATCTTTTGTGCAGGAAAGTTAAATACAGCAATAAATGGTTCATCATTTTCGTATCTAAGCCGAGAGAAATTCCTTTCATTGTAACGAATGTTTGTATTGAATCCTATCAATCCATCTTTTGAAACCTGTGGAGGGTCATAGACTAGATATAAAACTCCTAAAATTTCCGAAAGCTTACTATCATTCGTATCAGTTAAATTTTAAATTACTTAGGTCTCATTAGTTTGTGAGGTTGACGTCGACACTTGCTTTTAAATGGAATCGCATGAAGAAAAAAAGGATAAACTAAAGAATAACCAAACAAATAAACGAAGAGATGTTTGCATTATCTCTAGTTTTGATTTGACTGGTTATATGTAGTTATTAATATATGTTTTGCATGCTGAAATATGGTCAAATATGCGATCACCGCAAGTCAGTGTTTTTGCATTCTTTATTTGTTTTAATACTGGAATTATAACCGAATAGTAAAACGTGATATTGATTATTGCTTGACTGTACATTTTTATTTGCAGAATAATATTGGTAAAAATAGTTAAGTATCTTTTCGATCCATATGATATCAGAGTATCTCAACTAGTTATGGACCTGTTACCGGTAATACAAAGATGAGTTGACCTCATCTCGGATTAAGTTAATCCGGATTGGAGTTTAAGGATTCCACGACGGGTGTTGGACGCAAGACAGGGGAAGTTTAACCTTCTGGAGCACCTGATCCCACTCCTTTTTTTGTACAAGTCTTCATGGATTCCAAGCCTTAATTGTTACTTTTATTTTCGTTTTATCTTTTAGGTTGTTTCAAATTTGTCTTGTCTCTTTGGACTATGCACTTCTGATCTCTCACATGGGTATATATTCTACGCTGAACTTCGAATGCAGCCAAAACGGCACACCAGTCATTAATTCTATAATTATTTAATGTGTTTTCTGTATTATTTCATAAGTTCCTAGGAAAGTTCTGATGACAAGAGTTTTGCCATTTTATTTTGTTCATATCTCGTTTTGTTATACTCGCATCGCATGTGATAAGGTTTGTCAGTTACCTGCCGAAGGTCGGTGGTTCTCTCCGGTTACTCCGGCTTCCTTCACCAGTAAAACTGACAACCGTGACATGACATAGTGTTGAAAGGGGAGTCATGTTGAGGCTATTGTTAACTGTTTATCTTGTCGAAGATGTACATCTGCCGTGTAACGTGCGTA
Organism: Geukensia granosissima; assembly: GCA_032357055.1. NCBI lineage: Eukaryota > Metazoa > Mollusca > Bivalvia > Mytilida > Mytilidae > Geukensia > Geukensia granosissima. The sequence goes on along the minus strand of JAULBM010319107.1, from coordinate 704 downwards.
ACTACCAGGTGAGAGAGTATGGATATTTACATTTTATTTTTTCTTCAAACACAGTTTTTAATTGGTTAGTTTTATAGTTAGCATTTCGCTAGACTTTTTTCTATACGTTACATATGAAGAGGTTCGAGTCTTTTTTATACGTTAGATAAGAAGAGGCCCGATTTTCACTAAATCACCAGTCTTTCTCAGATATTAGCTATAGATATTCTGAATGAGCAATAAAGCTTTACAGTGAAAAGTCAAATAAATGTCGAAGCAAAGCCGGTTATATACATCAAAAATATTTTTATCATGGATATTTACTAATATAAAGATTCGACCTCTTCATACTGATAAAACTCTCTGTCACCATGATCATATCCATCAGGAAACTGAATTCCAATCTAAACCTAATCAGCAAATGCGCAGACTTACAAAGAGAATTTGATCACCTTAAAGTCATATCTGGACATTAAATACTCACAAATAACTCCTTGTAAAAAGTTCCAGTGAATGGAATTTGAACCTCTTGTGGTAGCTTTATCTGTGTTGTGTCGTTGTGTGAACTCGTCCCAGTTTGTGGAAATAATTCTCCGAATATTCCTTAAAAGCCATTAATTCAATGTAAAACAGTCATAAATTCACATGTAAAATGTGTCAAGAAATACCAAGGGGATATTCGAGGAAAGGGGAAAATGTAAAAGTACTGACAAACTCCGGAGAAC
>JAULBM010319096.1:0-13650 GCA_032357055.1 Geukensia granosissima | reverse complement strand
AAGTCTACTTTTTTGTCGCAGTTTCATTTGATATTGTTTTTTTTAACTTTGTAAATTTGCTTCCTTTTGTGAAGGCAATCAGCAGATGGTCGGGTGTCAAAATATGAAAAAAAATTATTTTAGGTTTTTTAACAGATAATACAATATAGTTTAATAACATTCTAGCTATTACACTGAAGCGCGAAATTTGTCTATGAAAACCTGCCATTAAGAGATTTTTTAATGTCAGAAATTCACCATAGAGCGGTAATGGTGAGTGTTTTTGTGAGGTTAGCTGGATTAGTTTCGGCAAAACGTACAATCCAACGATAAATGACATGACATTTGTCAAAGCTGGACTTTCGATATATTTTGATTTGAGTTGTGGCAAATTTCGTTTAGTGTACATTAGATATGAAATCAATGTATTTGAGAAACAGAATCTTGTATCATGAGGGCAAACAATGATTTTTTTTAAAGTTATGAATTCTGTAAAATTTATGCTCCATTTTGACATTCATGGCAATAAAACCTACCAAATGGACAATCCCACCAAGTTGTGTCTCTTGCCGCTTATGATTACAAGCGAGCATAAAATAGACATGTCCGAGACACAAGAAATACAAAATTGAATGGTCAAGATAGGTAAAATCTTTAATTATATGAAAAAAGCTTCTTGTCTGGCTCAATTTTCTGTCTTTTGAAAAAGGGGGTTTCCAGTTTTGGTGTGGATTTCAGAACTTTGTATTTTAGAGCCAAAGTTTACAACATTCTGATACTTCATACGAAGGGGAGACATCTGTTTTAGTATCCAAATACAGATTGATTGATTGATTATTGTTTAACGTCCAGTGACAAATATTTCATGCATATTCAGGACGAAAACAAGTTAAACAATCGATCAATATGTAGACTGTGAGCAAAGGACCGGTAAGGGAGGGACTTTTAGACTGCCACTGGAAAAATTGCGGGTTAGATAGGGACGGAAAATTTAGCCTTGTAACTGGCCTCCTACTGACCACTCAAATGAGGTGTTACAAGGGGTCTTTAATGTGCTTAAGATGTGGCATTTACTAAACACGGGCGTCTTTAACGTCTCCCTCTAGACGGATAGTGAATTTATACATCCCCGACAATCAGGGACGCCCCTTTCAGAGGACTAGTGCCTCCAGGACGGAGGTACCTGGTGCCTATTCTTTTCCCGGCATATCAAGAAAGACAACTGTGTGATTGTTTTACTATTAACCATGTGAATTGGTTTCCGAAATCTACTGAAACCTAGTATATATTGATTCATTTCTTTTAAAAGGTGATATATTTAATAAAGTATATACATCATTTCTTTTAATCTTGGGTTTAATATAAATTTAGAAAAAAATGAAATACAACAATTAATTATTATCATCATTTTTATATCTTACTGACAAAGGACAATTAGCTTGGGTATGCTCAACAATTGAAAATAAAATATTTTGTTTCTAATGGAAAGCGTTATTGTTATTATCGTGTTAATAATTAAAATAACATAATTTGAATACTAGTAAAACTATCACTCGATCAAACACGATCATCGTTTGTTTTTAATTTTGTATGCATCGAGACGAGCGTAAAAACTGCAGTATTGACTTAAATTTTCTTTACTTTCAGGTCATTTTAATGTATCTGTTAAAGAAATATAAAGAAACAGTAAAGTTTAGTGAAAATTCGTCTTGCATTTTGATACAATATCAGTCATAGCATTTCGTAACTTGGGAAAGATGGCTTTCCGCCATTTTTGAATTTTGTCTTTCGTCGTTGTAAATTGACAATTTTCATTCGGGAAGGGACGGGAGAAGATCGCAAATTAAACTAAAATGAATAGCTTTAAATTGAAGTTTTATCTTTCGTCTTTAAAAATATACGTGCAAAACAGTGTTTCAATTTGCAAAAATTTTAAAAATTATCATCTAAATCGAACGATACCGTCGTAGAATACTAATGGTTTATGTGTAGTTTGATAAGATTATGTACGAAATAAACGACCACATTTCAATTGAACAGGGACGGATGAAAACCTAAATTTAAACTGTTGAGTGAAAAATATGTCAAAGAAGAAGGTATTAACTATCAGGAAAAACGTGCAAAATAAAAGGAAAGTAAATAGAGCAAATCGAATATATTTAACTTCCCTATTGGATTGTAATTAAACATAAACAAGCAATATGGTCGACCTATAGGTCACAAAATCCACGTGATGTCAGTAATCGCTGGAGATGTCTGGTTGGTATTCATTGGTTGAGACGACATTTAGAAGGACGCTGAGATTGCGCAATGCATTTTACGAGGACGGAAGTTGAATTACTGAATCCGTTCATTGTTAAACGCTCGAGTTTGTATAAAACGTTCCAGTGAGAGGCATCAGTCGGTTTTTCTGTATTTATTTAGGTTTGTTATAAAACTTTCTCTCAACGGATATCGTCGAAAAATTTAAATAACCCCGTAACCAAATTTGATATAAGCGGAAAACTTTTTTTCAGAAAAAAGGAATATAGTGAAAAAGTTTTATCTTTCTTTGCCAGAAGTAAAAGTATATAAAAATAATAACCATTTATTGTAGAAGTGTGTATGATATTCTCTATAATATTAAGATAACCGAAAGTTGTATTTTATCATAGTTTTATTTATTTATCTATTTTATATTATCGACCTCAGTTTCATCTGTATTCATGATATTGTCCTGGTATCACCAGTTAGTAGTTATATTTCCGTATGATTAATAGTCGGTACGAAATAGTTTGTCCTGAATCGATTCCCAGGACATCACACAATGATAAATTACCAATTTTTGTCGGGTTTTAGACCAAATAAATGTTGTTATTTCCTGTGGCAGATCTTATATGTCAAAAGATCATTACTGTGACTTTTGACATCATGCAAATGCTACTAATCTTGAACGTTTATTTCAACTAAAGACTCTATATAGTTATTATTTTGTCGTTAGAACGACAGAAATGTTTTCCAGCATGAGTTTATGACATAAATTATTAAATTAGTTTTGATACCAAAAACCTTCGCGGAATAATTATAGAGTTTAATCATTGGTATACCTACGTTCTCCAAACGCATGTTTTATTATTTAACAATAATTTCTGCTATATTATAATTGCTATGAGTTTGCAGGAATGTAATCACTTATATAATGTGTTGTTCTATCCATTTCCGTAGGCTTTCTTGCAAAGCTATTTTTGTCAATCGATTTATGAAACGACTGTCAGATTCGCGTGCTCAGTCGGTATGATCAAAGGTAAAAGGGCAAAACACGAAAATGATATGAATTGAAACTTTCAAATTTTCACAAAACTACAGACTTAAAATTTAAAGAGGGTAAATAATACGATTTTCACATGGAATGCGAACAACATTAGGTGCAAAGTTTCTTCGACACTTTCCCAAGCGATGATGTTAATCAAATTACCCCTCTTGGTTACTGTAGCAAATTTAACGGCAGGTTATTTATGTATGTACCTATATTTATGTACGTATATCTTGTGATTAAGGCGAATGATAATCATATGAGACGAGACTGTTATTTTTGTCTATGCACAAACTGAACGAATTATGCAACATAGAACAACGAAATCCATGTTGTTATACAGCAAACATTAACTGCAGATAAGCACTTGTGAATATTTATATTACAACAACAATATTACATTTGCCACTAGTGGGGCAAGAGTTTCTTACCCTTCCGGAACACCTGAACTCAACCTGGTTTTTGTAGAGTTCGTGCTACTCAAGTTTTAGTTTTCAGTATAGTGTTGTGTGTTTGTCTTTCTTTTCATTTTGTTGGCTTTGGTCTTGTATGTCTTCTTACTTAACGATTTCTGTCTGCCCCTTTGGTATCTTTGAATTCCTTTTGCAATGAATAACAAACAACAATTGTGTGCACCATGAATATTCAAAAACAACCACTTGTTTTTTTCCTATGGTGATTTCAACTTTAAAACGAGATTTCATACCAACTGAAAATAATTGTTTAAAATAGATCTGTGCTCATTCTGGAACTTTACTCCTTTCTTGTTTAATCCCGCTATCGTTTTCAACAACATCAACAACTACGTCATTCACATTTTTAAATCTGTTGTTTCCTTGTCCAACGATTAGAATTCTGAAAACAAATGAAATAAAATAAAAAAGTAAGAGTCAAAAATTGAAAATAATCGGTCAAAAGTAAAAATATGTCTAGCAATAATAATCTATCAACAGAAGATATCATTTCAAAAACCGAACAATGAAATTTTAAGTTAAACTGTATTCAATGTTTTACGCATGAAACACAAGATACAGGCTGTTAGTTAACACTGGTCGCATGCATGACGACACCACAGAGTCACTAATTTTTTTTTCATTAGCAAATTTTAATTAAAATATCTATAATAAACAGGGCCAATAGCTAGAGACCTATTATTGGTTTATTTTTTCTTGATATACATAGAAAATTATATATGTTAGCTGTTATGCTTATGATGTGAAGGTCTATTGATTTTCCTAGATTCTTTTACCGCATTTGCCCCAATTGTCATAAAAATCAACATCGTGAATTTTAATTTTAAATCATTTATTTTTTGGTTTTGTTTGTCAAAAACCGAACATTTTGGTTGCAACAGAGTAAACTGCACGAAGCTGTGATCAGCGGTAGTTTTGAATTTTTGAACATTTCAAAAGCGCAATTAAAGTTATCTCGCATACTTATGCATGTTTGATTTACTTCGAGTAAGCATGATTTCATACTATATATGCATTCATTTATTTCTACCTATACCTACAAACATAAAACAATTCCTATGACGGCATAAGACGCCATGATGAAGAATGTCATCCCTCTGTAGATACCAACAGTTGCGTCATATATTACATTTGACCCTAACACACTGGCCAAACTGAAGAAAATTTCAAAGACGGCTATTCCGGCAAATATTGAACCTGGAATAAAATTTCACTTTTTGAATTATTACTTTTTAGTGCAGGTTATTTATTTATTCATAAAGTTCATTTTTTGTAAAACCAACGTTTATATTTGAAATGAAGGATTACTCTTAATCCATTTTAGATATACACCAATAGAATTTATGGGCCTGTTCACACTACACAAGTTAATCCGGATTACTCAGAAAAATATGGATTAAGAAACATTACTTTCTCACAAGGTTTATTGTAATTCGCAAAATGTGGGTTACATCTGACGTCAAAATTAGTAACGTAACTTATTTTTTCTTTACGTTTCTATTTCAATCTGGATAAAGTTAAGCCACAAACCCAACGCAAGAGGTTACCTGATTTCTAGCTTAAGTTGATTCGGATTAAGTTATTCCGGATTCAATTAAGCCTAGTGTGAACAGGGCCTATGTGTTGGAAATATAAAAAAAATGTATTATCCTTTAGTAGCTTAACTGGTGGTAAGTTTATTAACAGTTTTTCTCCTATTAGTTTATGTATTTAAAAAAATGACCGAAACTGTTTTAAAAAATAATTTCCGACACGCAAATGTCGCACCTGTACTCGTGTTCTTTATTTATCAATGTTTTTAAGTTTAATATCGAAAATAATCAAAAGGATGCATTATCATACCTTGTTTATCAGCAGGGGTCATTCTCGACATAATTGCTCTGCACAGAGCCATACCACAAGAGCTTCCTATAGCCACAACTAAAGCTGATAGATAAATACAAAAGTAAAAAACTATTAACAAGGATACTGACAACATCATTTTTTTTAAAAAACCAAAGTGATCGATCACTTTTGAACTATTAAAGTTTTAGATATAAAACATAGAAAAGAGGTACGAAAGTTTGATATCCTGAGAATTGCTAAACATGTACATGGAGCGATAAATGCAACTAAATATACTAGTATATCCTATATTTCTTTCTGCTTGGAAGCTGGTATTACATAAAAACTTTTTTCTTTACCCTGAAATGACAAATGTCGGATTGGAAAATGGACAATGCGGCGTTTTCTTTAAAGAGTCAGAAATTGCTTACCCTTCCTTGACATCTGAGTTCACCCCATGTTTTTGTTTTGGTCAGCATTGTTAATAGTTGTCTGATTGTTTTTTAGCTTTATATGTACACTATGAGTCATGTTCCATCTTGTTCATGTTCTTAAGATTACCGTGTCTGTCGACTTGTTTCCTTCGGTTTTCTTTTCCTCTTTTAATGTACCAAAATCATACTACTTGTAATGTAAATTTGAGTGCCACTAGTGTAGCAGTAGTTGCCAACACTTCCGAAGCACCTGAACTCACCCTTTGTTTTTGTGGGGTTCGTTTTACTCTAGCTTTATTTTTCCGTGTTTTGTTGTGTGTATTATGTTTATCTTTCGTTATTTTTTGTTGGCCATGGTCTTGCTTATGTTCTGAATAAACGATTTCTCTCTGCCCTTTTGGTATCTTCGATACAAGATAGTGCGTTATTTATATTCTAAACCCCTGGATTCACGGTAGAGTTCATTACTTGTATTGCAATTAATGGAACTTAGGGTTCCTATTTTAATGTGTTTCGATATTAGTACTTCTAATATTTTTGGATCTGTTTCCTATGTTTTGGTTCTAATACTTCTGCTAATGGGACGGCTGAACATGTTATGTCCTATTGAAATCGGCATATCATAGCTATGTACTGCGTTATCGTTGTTGGGTGACACCAAGTTTTTCACAACTTGCATCGATCTTAATCAGTTGATATAGACTTAAATTAGTAATTTATAAATAAGCTTTTACCTCCGTACAAAAATAAATCAGTTGAGGCAAAACCTTCCACTATCAAGGAAACACCTGCTGTTACAAAACTCGCCAAGGCAATGAATTCGTCCGTAGTACACAGATGGAATAATTTTATCATTGCGAGATTTCCGAAATTTAAAAGCCCCATTCGTAATGCTCCGTACCATCCTATTTGAACTGAGCTCCAACAAAAAGGAGCGTTCAGCTGGTATAACGTTTCTACTTGAGGTCTTCCTATATTGGCTAAAGCAGACATCATAAAAATAACAACAAGAGTTATATACATCCAACGTTTGCCAAGGGGAGAAAACCCGGGTTTGTAACATTCGAATACTCTACCCATGTTTTGCATAAAAGATACCTCCGAACGTCTTTTGGACTGGGAAAGGCTTTCCGGAAGTACACACAAAACTACAAGAAGTCCAATACCGGTGATACCAACTGAAATTATAATTGGATAGAAGAATCCGTTAGTCCACTTTATAAGATATCCTGAAAGTAAAGTAATAATAAAAAGTCCAAGTCCGGTGCTTGTTTCAAATATGCCTATAACTAATGTTCGTGGTTTCCCAGGTTCAGTTATATCTGCTAAAAAGCTATATGATACACTTAAAGTTGAAACCCAGGATCCTGTACAACCTTCGATGGCATAAAACAGGATAAACCACTCAATACTGACTTCAAAATATATTCCCACGGCACAAAGAACACACTTTAAACTTGTGCCTACTAAAGGAGCAACAAAGAATAGCCTTCTACCATAGATGTCGCTATATGTTGCTAAATTTAGCGTAAACAAGACACCAATAATATTATAATTGGCAAGCGTGCAATATATATTCCATTCGGAGGTCAATTTCTGTACCACTACTTGTTGTTTATATTTTACCGTACTCGTATTAATTTCACACGCGGATTGACTTCCTGTAGAGTTAATTGTAGAGTTTGGATACTTCTCTTTGTAGTATGCCTGGTAAGAATACTGATTCATCACATATGAGTTAAGAACGACTGAACACATGTGCAATACAGTCACGCTGATTCCGAGGGCGATGGCCAGCCATCTTGGCATGTCAAGCTTTACCGTTTCATTTTCTTTAACCGGTTTGTTGATTCCATTCAAAAGTGGACTCTTTTCAGAGACGTGAGATATTGTCGTCATGTTGTACACTGCAGGTCACTACAATGAAAAGTAAACAATAAAAAGCAGTTTATGATACAAGTGTTAGTATAGCATGAACTGGTTGCCATTAAAATGCACTCGAGCTCACGCCTCGTTTTTAACGGTTCGTATAGTAAAAAAAAGATGTGATATGACCGTCCAAAACGTCTAAATCAAGTTGTTCTGAGGCCTTCATTATATCTTGTCGGTAATGTCTGTGCTTTTTTTTTTTGGTCTGTTGTTTCTCCTTGTTTGCCCACAGTGTAGTTTGTCTTCTTTCTTACGATTTTCGTAAGGTATTTTTTATTTTTTAACTCTTTAAAAATCTAACAAGAACCGTGTGACAAAACAATGTAAAAGTATGATTTTCAAATATGAATTTGCCAGTGGAATCCAAACATGTCGAATAAGAAAGTCAAATCCGACAGTATGGACAAATACTTAGTACAACACGTTTCGAAATCTTTTCCGTATTTTCGGTGCCTTAGAACATAAATTGTCTTTTTACCTGTTTTATTATGCATATATCATGACACTAAATATTATTTCATATACTCTTCGTCAGCCAGTATTATCATGCTCATGCTCACTCTGTGTTTGGTAGATCGCTAAATCGAGAGACTTTGGATCAACCAAACAGAATAAATTTGGTTTATAGCTATTATTACCCGGCATTCCAGCTAAAACCTTAAGGGTCAACCACATTAATCTACTGTGCACAGGAAAACGGATACAGCAATATCATATTAATTGAGCCAGATCTAACATCAAGATAAAAACTTAAACAAATTCGAAATCAAACATAGACCAAATCAACATAAGACCGGTTTATATAAACAAGAGATGTGGTCATGTGCTCGGGATGGCATTTGCCATCATCAATCCTAAACAGCACTCGTCTTTGTCCGTGTAAAAACAATATCAAATCTTTTAGATTTTGATATGTGGCGGCTTCTGGTTGAGATATGATTTATTCATCTCGATATTCACATTTACCTAAAGTCTTTGATTTTATAAACGTTGTACATTCATAGAAGACCGTTAAACTTATTAAAAAAAACTGACTGTAATATGATTAGAAGAATAACTACTAGTAATCGGATAAACATGGTAGATATCTTCCATCATCGGCTATATTTAAAAATATATTGTTTTCTTATAAAGTGTCCAAAAATCTTTAAGATACCAAAGTACTAATGTTGAATAAATATGGAGAACTTCTGTATGCTATATGTACATTCCAAGGAGTAATCTATATGTACATTCCAAGGAGTAATCTATATGTACATTCCAAGGAGTAATCTCTCATCAGTAGAATTATAACAAAAATACTAAGTCCAAGCTCCAAACATAGCAAGAGAAGCACTCAAATCCAAACAAATCGAAATGGGAAGCCAAATCCGACGACAGGGACAAAGGTCTTCAATTAATTCAAAACTAAATCTGATTTTATACTTCAGTTGTTCTAATATATCCCTTTATTGCATATTAAAACAAAATGAACACAAAACCAAAGGCCAAATCCGACGGCAGCGACAACTACTAATATAACTATAGGAAATTTGTGCATGTCGCCTTGAGTTTTGTTGTAATACCTTAGAGGTACAGGTAATTTCAGGCAGAAAAAAATTATCTTGTTTAGTTGTGAATTTCGTTTTCTTACCTTTGTATGAATCAGTGACTCTTTGCCATGTTTTAGAATAACTGTCGACATAAAGATATGAACCACATTTTCATTATCAAAACAACTAAATATCACATGGTTAACGTTACGGTGAGATTAAGTATATGGTCTAATATGAAATCTGTTTACATTATTACTATGCAAATGTACATATACATATCATTTGTTGGTTTTAAAGCATTCTTGATTTTTTTAATATGAGTTGAGCAGATGTATTACAAAGAATAGTTTTAATGTCTTTGTTCCGCGTTTTATATTTTTCCCGGACTTTCCCCGTAATATATTTTGAGCTAGAATATATATCTTAAAAACAGCATTTATATGTCCTTGGTTTGCGTTAAAGAGACGGTTTCTCTCGCTTTAGCTGTCATTGTCTTTTTGATATTTAATATTTATGTGAATTCATTTTTTATTTATTTTCTGATTTAAAATTGTTCCAATATCTACTTGCCTTTTAAAGTTTTGACATTGGACTAAATGTAAATATAAAACGCTTTTGTTAATGTGTTACTCTTGGTCATTGTTGAAGACCATAATTGGACCTGTAGAATTCGACTGTCATTTGGTAGATTTTCTCATGAACAATCATGCCACATCTCCTATTTTATATCAATCTGGGATATTTTTCACCTAATTATTGATATGAGTAATACGACAGGTTTCACTAGTCCTGAGCTCGAAGTTAAATTTGTGTTTCTCCAGCTATAGTTTTGTGTGTAGTGTATTGTCTACTGTTGTGTCTTTTTCTGTTTCTTGTTGTGGTTTTTCCACCGAGTTTGCCACTCCCATATTTTTGATTTTTTAGTACTTTTGGGGTGTGTATATTTTTCCTTTTCAAAAGTGTTGGTTTGCAGAAGAGTTTATACTCTTTTAATACCCCTCTTTCACTCACTATTCATTTTTTTTGTCAAAAAGAGCCCTTAAATTCCGAACCCATTTGTTGTTTTATTTATCACAAAAATATTCTGGTCTCAAAGGCCTCCTTTTTGTTAAACATTTAATGATATTTATAACTTTGAATTCTTTGGTTATCAGCGTGTTGCATTCACAGCCCATCAAAGAACAATTGAATGACAAAGCGTTTTGTGGTTATTAACATTCCCTGATTGTGCGTCTTTTTTTTTTTCTCTCTAATTGTTTCAGTTTTCCCGGCACTTACTTTACTCGTAATATTAAATTTAAAACTTTAGATGTTTAAATAATGAAGCTTATGAACTAAACAATTGAAACAATAGAATATCTACATAACTGCGAAGAATTATTTACGAAAAGTAAAAACAAATAATGAACTTGAAGTAAGGAGCAGATTTTGCTCATTTTTTAATGAAAGACATAAGAAAACAAAACGATTCATGGATTACATTAAAAATAGAGGTAAAAACCATCAACGGAAATCTGCCTTCGATTGCGAATATATTTCATCCTAAATTTTTGCAAAGAAGAGCTGGAAATAGTCATATTGTGTGAAGACAGGCTTCAAAAGACATGGTCATGTTACAGTATGTGTTAAACCAGCCCAGATCTGAGCCAAATCAATAATGAAACATTGATTATAATAATAAATAATTTTTCATAAACGTATAAACTTATTCACAAATTTCCTTTTCAAATAAAAAAATGACACAATGATTTGATTTTCTGTGATCAAGTATGTAAAAAAGGGATTGTGAAAATGAGTTGTTTTGTGAATCTGTAGTCAGTTTCACAAAATGTCGTAAGTGTAATTTCTATCGTAAATTATGACGTCACAAATAGTTTTCCTTTAAAGTTTCAACAATCTTAGACTTAAAGACCTTTTGTGAAAACCATTGCTGATACGAGTGACAATAGTGTGTTTCATCCTCCGTTTCAGGGTCATATCCGCTCCGCTTTCAGACTCCGACATTGACGAGCTTGCGAGCTTGTTTCCTTGTGTGGAGGTTGTAGTGTGTTTATGATTCATTGTTATTTGATAAAATGTATAGAATTTGTATTTCAGAACTTTTACTGCTTTTAAATTATGAACAACCAATAGACATGTTTTAGTCGATATTTTCATGTAACCATTTTCTGTGCTAAAGCAATAAATCAACGGTCAACTTAGAAAACATCCTGGATGAAGGATGTGGAAAAATAGGTAATCAAGTAGAAAATAAAATGTCATAATTTTGGAAACTAAATTTCAAATAAAGAGAAAAAACGAAAATTACATGTTGTTGTTATTTTCTTCAAATGTTCTTGTATGTTTATGATACGGGCATGATGGAGTGTCGCTAATAATTGCATTTCTAAAACTAAAACTTCAATTACAAGAATCCTAACAAAGTATTTTCCGATCAGTTTACTTTGTAATTCATCGAAAACCATCTGGCATAATTATAGCAGTTCTTAAAAAAAACAATAAATCAACAAATTTAAATATTTTATTTTAGTAAACAGCATTTAAAAAACAGATTCATAGTATTTAGCTGTGATTACCACTGAAAGGCCAGAACTCACTGTTGTCTAATTGGAGTGTTTATGACCTTGCTGTCCGGTCGTCGTATAATTAATAACCTGAAAAAAAAACAGAACTGTATAGTGATAAACATTTTAAGAATAAAATTTGTTAAAATACTAAAAAAAACAAACATTTGATTATAAACAAAGTATTGACAATTTAAAATAATTAATCAAATCAAGCATGGATATACATGTATTTGGTTTTTTTTTCGAATATCAAAATGAGCCTTCAAGCTATTAAATAACTATCGGATGTTGTCACATAACTTTTCAAGTGAGGTTTGTTGCTTATTATAGATGTTTTGATAAATATTTCTCATTAATGCTTTTATTTTGCTTTAAGTAAAAATGAAATAAAACCACAAGATAACCGTTCTAATAAAAATTCACGTGCTTTCCACGTGTGCTTACTGTTCTAGTGCACCTGGTTATACTTATGTTTTTAATAGTCAAAGAGGAGTTTGTTAATTACGAGCCTCAGTTTCGTTTTGTTCCGTCTCGTTTCGTTTTTCCCATTCAAGTGGGTGGACGGGTGTTTTTACAGATTTTCGGTTTTTCAATGGTTAGCGGCTACACTCCATTTCAAGCAAATTTATTCCTGTTTTCATATGAAGTAAACTTCATTAGGGGTTCTGGAAAAATTTGATCCGATCCGTCTTACCACAAAATATAACAGTAATACGGTAGGGACGCTGCGACCCGCGCGCCTGCACCTTATATTTCCCTATTTTAAAATATTTGTTCCAGGCAAAAATGAAGAAGGCTAATCCAGAAAAGCGCGTCGTACGCACTGAAATTTTAATGTTTCCAATCGTTCTTTTTCTATTTTGTCAACAATCAGTTTGATGAAAGAAAGAAATGGCATTATTTTAAGACCTTGTTTCGTGTCCTACGGAAATCTTGTGAACTAAAGACAACAGCTTAACGAGAAAATATTCAGTGCACAATCCAGAAAAGATGTGGATTATGTCATTCTGGCATATATTCGATATTTTTTCTTTTAAAAAAGAAACCTGTCCTAAAGTTTTGGATTTACGGTCTACTATCGAGATGAAAGATGCTGCAACATTAGTTCATAATTCGGAATGAACTTACAACCCAGATAGTGAACCCACTTGGGCTGGCCGTTCGGTTTCTCCGCCTGCAGGTAGAACCCCTGCTAAAGGGGCGTACGTTGGTTCGAGCGATATGTTTAAGTACTTGAATTGCCCTTTGCAAAGATTATGTCGGAGGAAAGATTAGGCACTAGGTATCTTCGTCCTGAAGTCACTGGTTCTCTATAAGTGGCGTCTCTGGTTTTAGGGATGTAAAATCACAAGAAGTCTGGAGAAAAAAACATTCAAAACACTCGATATTGATAGAATGCCGCGTTCCTAGCTTGTAACAGGTCTTTCGATTTCAGAAGTCGGTCAGTTATAATTTTCCGACCTCTTTCTAACCCGTTTTTTTCAGTGACAGTCTAAAAGATCCTCCCTTACCGATCCCCTGGCAAACAGTCTACGCAGTGAAAGGAGTAGGTTCACGAAGGGCCAATTTTGGCCCTCTCTTAAAAACTAGTTTTTTGGTGATATTCTACTAAAACAA
>JAULBM010319095.1:0-23809 GCA_032357055.1 Geukensia granosissima | reverse complement strand
ACATAGAACACACAACACTACACTGAAAGCTAAAGCTGGAGTAACACGAACCCTAAAACTAAGGTACAATTCACTAAACAATGACTATTCTTTTTTGAATAAGAGAAATAACTTGACGGGATCCTGATAATATTTGTAAAATAGAATGTAGAATATGTGTCGTGATACCGTTTAATTATGGCATATTTTAATATCTTATAGATTTCTACTCAAATTTTAGAATTTGTTTTTACAAATAATAGTATAAACATAAAAGACTTCAACATAAAGCATAAAAGTTTAATGAAACGTACATGAACTAGAATAACTTAAGTATATACGAGTTGTAAGAAATGCCACAAATTAATTACATATTTCATTATTTATTAGTACACCGTATATGCAAAGTAAAGTGTAAAATACTAATGCAAGATATCAAAAGTGCATAGTCCAAGGAGACAAGACAAATTTGAAACAAACTGAAGATAGAACTACAAGAACAAAGGCTTAGACTTTGCGAACTCCTTTACTTAGCAGAAGATGGATAAGGTGCTATATATTGGCACCCCTTGTCCCGTGTGGGGCATCCATCGTGAAGTCCTTAGTGTCAGACTTGTTGTCAAATCATGATGTGTAATTCGAGGTAGTCGGCATACAGTAAAGTTTTTTCTTCATACTTCCGACGGTCAGATATGGAGACATGAAAATACGACCCACGAATCCCTATGGCGAAGGTTCTGTTATGGTGTGTGGGGCATCATCCATGACCGTAAAATGAATTTGATCAAGATTTGTTGCAACTTAAATGGAGATCATGTGTCTCCGGAAGTGGTTCTTTGAATGCGCTAGCGGGTGACTTGGAGTACACATTGCCAAAGCTGCGTTATAATTAAGTAATTGAATTAGGATGACATAACATGCAACTTTCAGGTATACCACATTTCTCTGGATTATTTCAATAGATATATAATAATTTTATCATCAATAATTTGATCACTGACATGCATTGATTTTAACATAAAATGATACTTGATTAAAACGTTCAGATGATCTTACAGAGTTATTTCCCTTAGGTGTTGGGTACTCCATTAATATTGCTAACATATCACATTCCACAAAGCCTGACATAAAATATAATAAAATAAAAACTAAAAAATCGTTATTTGGTTTCATGGGAAAATCTGTATCATTTGTAAAAACAATTGTCATTTTAAAAGGCTTCTATGTATAGGTAATTCGAGATATAGCATATGGAATTTTGAATATGGAGTATAAAATATACCATCACGTATTTCTTATTTCAGATTTCGCATTTAAAGATAAAATTTTAAATTAAGAATTTCGGTTGTCGCATAATCCCATTTAATTTCATTGTGTAATTCATACCCCCTGTTTTGCTCGCTACATATATAAGTAATTTTTAACATTGACTTTCTCAACGTATTATAATTTCAGATGCTTTTCGCTGGAAATCAATTTCCTACGTCTTGGCTACCGGATTAGCTACCACAATTTTAATCATTGGAGTCTTCATTTTGATATATATGCAGCAAAAAAGACAAATAAGAACAATGATAGTGATGGCCACGAACGTGCGTATCAATGAGGAGAGTAACGAAGGTTTTGAAAGATTCCAAATAGAATTCAACGACCGAGGTCATCAATATGAAGAAGTAAACGAAAATAATATTATTGAAGATTCCGCTATTTCCAATAGCTATGAAGGCCAAACCAGTTCAAGTGAGAGCCTGGCTAGTGAGAATTTAGCATCGAATTTAGCAGAATTCGATGGATATTTGAATCCATATTGTTCATTTGTCAGTATCATAGATAATGAAAATACAGAAAATACCAACTATAAGGATTTAAACAAATCTACACAAATGACAAGACCAGTTAGTACGTCAGTATCTCTTAATTATGTAGAAATAATGAATGTTTCTGAAAATGAATCATATTTTGTAAGAAACAGTACCACAGAAACGTCTTCTTTCGACAGGTCAGATATTGGACTGACATTAAACATAGAATTTAAAGAGGAAAGTTCAGATAGCAATAGTGACGAGTCAGAAGAATTTTCCCTTCGATAAACTTTTGTTTGTGCTGTCGCATTTACGGAAAACTTTGTAATTTGTTTTAAATAAACTCAAAGCTTTCAATTTTAACGAATATCGAGACGGGCCGCCTGATATGCAGCGATACAAACTACGCAAGACATGACATAAATCAGAAGATACAAATGAATCGTTGTCGGTAGAACCAAACATACTTTGTTCAACAGACCACAAAACCACAGCAATCAAAAACAAACAAATATGCCGAGGATATTAAAAAATGCTAGATTTCCCTATTGACATTTTTTTTTATTTCAGTTTGTTAGAAAGTTTCCAGCAGACGATCGCGATCGGCATTTTAATGGACATTAATAGTAATCCTTTCATCGCCGATCTTCTTTGTCCTTCATTTGAGGCAGCTTTCACAGAAAACCCTAAATCTTTAATGTCAGCTTCCGTTATATAGATCATTTACTCTCAATGAACAATTTACGATTCGCATTCTTTTATTATCTTCATCTCATCTACCGAAAAGAGCTTAAAAATTAAAACATATAAGTTGTGTAGCGAAAATCAAATTTGTGAATCAAAGCCATTGATAATTACTTACATGCAATTATTATATGATATTCGATAGTTTATTTTACTCTCCAACAATTAAACAGAAAATATAATTTACGATGAACATTCCAATTAAAGAAAGCAATTTACGACCAAACATCTCAATTTTATCATATTCTTAGTATTTTAATCGGATTTTTACCTTACCTTTTACCTTAGTCTATTTTTTGACGTCAATAGATCACAGAAACGGAAAATCAGTGAAAAAAATGCAATTTTCATCACCAACTTCTTCCTTTTTTAGTGCCTCCGCTAACGTGACTTACAGAAAGCAAAATTGCTTTGAACACTTTTCCTAACGCAGAATCATATTCAACAGACAATAACGTGGGTCACATTGGCGGAGCCCCTAAAAAACTGAAAAAAACGTTGCTGAAAAATTGACTTGTTTACTATTACAATAATATTAGAACGTTAACGGTCACCGGTCGGCACTTTTCCGAAGCGATGTCAACATGTACTTCTGATTGTAAGTGGCTAAAATATTAATTGATGAAGCATTTTCGCCCTCCAGAACAGAATAAATTTTATAGATTCCATATTCTGGTATTTTTTAGCATATGATATTCAAACACGGCATAGAGAAAGGGTGAAAGGATTTTTTATTGGGAATTATGTGTGGAGGAAAATCACTGTCTTTCATTTTATCTTGCCATTTCTTATTATTTGCTGAAAACATCCTGATGTATTATTCAGTTGTTTTTAACATTTTGTGAAAGTTATTTCATCCGATAAGACGTTTTTTTTTTACCCTGGAAGGATCTGTTTTGCAGATAACAAAAGTGCGGACCGGAATCATGAATGCAAGTTGTTCATCTCGTCGTGTCGTAAATGTATGAGTTCTAGAGTTTCAGAATCGTTAAATTATTTGCTACAAGCGGCTGTAGTGCATATAATATTCGATAAAACGTTACAATATTTAGCAAAATTATAAATAGAAGTTATTTCGTTTGAGGTGTAACTCGTTTGATGAGTCAGCCACGCAAAATACTGACCGTTAACAGAGTCCGTTGACTAGATTTCTCTCACTATATAACAATGTTTTATGTTTCTCGTGTAATTTGTCAATCGCCCTATATAAGAAACAGAACTTAATATAACTAAATCAAAAGTTTTTATTTCATCCGCCGATAGAATAATGTGATACTATTTGAAATCAATAACTCGAAACGATAGTAAAATATCAAGAAAAAATGTTTCTTGGAATTTTTTGACTTTCTGATTATGTCGGTGTTGTTCTACCATCTGCCTTCTTCTCTATATCTCAGCTTTAATCATAAGTATTGGTCTATCTACCTATCACCCACAAAAACGTGATTGAAAACCGTGATCAGGGTTGTGCATATTAAATACAGGGCGTATTTTTATGCAAAAGGAATTCGAAGATACCAAAAGGGCAGACAAAAATCGTTAAGACGGAAGACAGACAACACCATGGCCAACAAAATTAAACGAAAGACAAACATATAACACACAACATTACACTTAAAACTAAAGCTGGAGTAACACAAACACTACAAAAACCAGGGTGAGTTCAGGTGCTCTGGAAAGGTAAGCAACTCTTTCTCCACTAGTGGCACCCGTAATGAATATAAAATAACAGACGTGGTATTGATATGCATTAAAATATAAAGGCTTTCATATGGAAACCGGAAGAACATTCCTTTGCAAAAGACATATAGGGAGAGGCAAGAAAAAAGTCCCACTATAATTCTGTGAACAAACATGTAAAACCAGTTTATATTTTTTGCTAAAGATGTTTCTGCTTTGTGACTTTCGATTAAACAAATGATATATCACCTGACCATTATCATGATTATATTCTTTTTTTCCAATGACAAACGCACCGTGAGACTTAATGAATATAACAAAGGCTTTAACAGTCAACGCATTCAACCAACTGAAACACACTAGAAGCGTGATTGTCGGATATGCAAACGAAATATCATGAGCTGGATGTATTTTGTTTGTACATTATTTATACGCTTTAAAAGTCTTTCAAAATTGTGCAACATATTTGAAAATTATTTCACTTGATAATTTGGACAGGGCTCTGTAGACCATCTTTGTACCAGCGTGAGTTAGTAATCAAGATGTAATTACGACATTTTATTAGGAGATTTTTTTTTTTTTTTTGATTGTTTGTATTTTTCTTGTTGTTTGCTATACCGGAACCCAAGGATACCCTTTTAGAAAGACTTCTCAAATCTGCCACAAGACTTTGTAACCCATTAACAGTCCCAAGCATACGTGATCAACTCGTCAACAGACTAAGAACTTATGAAAAGAAATTAAATATCCAATTTTCCACTAAAATAAATGGATATATGTTTTCATGTTTAGCTCTGCACTTTTCTTTGAAGTTGTGCTATCAAAACTTGCCTTGCTTTGGCTTATGGCGTCTTTCAATAATCCTATTGAACATAAATATTTCTGTAGGTGTTTATATTGTATGGTAGTTTCAAGTCTTTTAGCCTTTTACAGATAATATGCTTTTGTTTATTCAAAAACATATTTAAGGTTCATTTTTCAAAAACTACCATTTTGAGAGAAATGTACAAATCTTTAAAATAAAGTAGAAGGAATTCGAAGATACCAAAGGGGCAGACAGAAATCGTTAAGTCGAGGACAGACAAGACCATGGCCAACAAAATGAAATAAATAGATAATTATTGAATACTATTCCGCTCAAGTGTGGAATTTTTTGTACCAAAAACATTGTCAAAATCTTTACATAATTGTAACATTTGACAGGAATATCATTCATTTATAAATGTTTTAATAAAAATATAGCTGTCATTAATGTCACATACCATCCAGATGTCTTTAGCTAACCATTGTACCTATATTAAAGTTTCTTCTGATTTAAAAAAAAATGTTTGGTTTAGTGATTATGATATTAAATGACTACGTTGGTGAAAGAATTGTTTAGTGATTTCTCCACACTTTTTATATTGTTCTTATATTGATATTAAAATTTGCTAAGGACTATGAAAATCTCAAACCTCTTGAATTTTTAGCTGCATGCCTGTCAGTCACACGATTGTCTATACTATGAGGTACATGTACCTGTACGTCACAATATAGATTTACATGGCTATAAGGTACCTGTAAGTCACAATATCGCCCTAACGTCACACTATACGAAGACATATAACTATAAGGTACCTGTATGATGCACTATACTTACACATATAACTATGGGGTGGCTGTAAGTCACACTATAGTAAACATATAATAACTATGGAGTGCCTGTAAGTCACACTATACATAGACATATAACTATGGGGTGCCTGTCAGTCACACTATGCGTAAACATATAACTATGGGGTGCCTGTCAGTCACACTATGCGTAAACATATAACTATGGGGTGCCTGTAAGTCACACTATACATAGACATATAACTATGGGGTGCCTGTAAATCACACTATTCTTAATAGCACACGTAGAAAAATAACTATAAAGTGCCTGTATGTTACTCTATAAGTAGACTTATAACTAGAAGGTTCCTGTAAGTCACACTATACGTAACACTGTACGTTTACATATATATATGGAATACATGTATGTCACACTACACATGGACATATAACTACGGGGTGTCTGCAAGTCACACTCTAATCATTACTTTAAGGCGCCCTCAAGTCACATTACACGTAAATATATAACTATGGGGTGCCTGCAAAATGATTAAGTTTGGTAACGCCATGAACTGAAGAGCAAAATAAGAAATTACTTGTCAGTTTTTCTAATTTTTATAGACTTTTGTGGGCGAAACTGTAGCTTCAACCAAAGATGTCGCAAATATCTAATCCAATTGCACTTTTCTTGAATCAAAATTGTTTTGGATCAGGGGTTGCGTTCAAGGGGGATTTACATGTCAAAATGAGGTAAAGGTGTCACGTTTGAAATACAAAAATCACCCAAAATTGCCATTTTTGCCATCTTAGGAATATGTGTAAATAAGGTGTCTTTCTGCAAATTGAATACGAGGTGAGCTAATCATTGTACGTATATTAACGTTTCCTCTGATTTTTTAATAGTGTTTGGTTTAGTGATTATGATATTAAATGACTACGTTAGTGAATGAATTGTATAGTGATTTCTCCACAATTTTTTATTTTGTTCTTATATTGATATTAAAATTTGCTTAGGACTATGAAAATCTCAAACCTCTTGAATTTAGCTGCCTGTAAGTCATATTATACGTTTACATACAACTATGAGGTGCGTGCTGCAAGTCACACTATAAAAAGACATGTAACTATGGGGTGCCTGTCAGTCACACGATTGTCTATACTATAAGGTACCTGTACGCTACAATATAGATATACATGGCTATAAGGTACCTGTAAGTTGCAATATTGCCCTAAAGTCACACTATACGAAAGCAAATAACTATAAGGTACCTGTATGATGCACTATACTTACACGTATAACTATGATGTGCCTGTAAGTCGCACTATTCGTAGACATATAACTATGAGGTGCCTGTAAGTCACACTATACGTAAACATAAAATTATGGGGTGCCTGTAAGTCACACTATACGTAAACATATAACTATGGGGTGCCTGTAAGTCACACTATGCGTAAACATATAAATATTGGGTGCCTGTAAGTCACACTATACATAAACATATAACTATGGGGTACCTGTAAGTCACTCTATACGTAAATAGATCAGCATGGGGTGCATGTAAATCACTCTATACATAGACATATACCTATAAGGTGCCTGTAAGTCACACTAAACGTAATAGCACATGTAGACAAATAACTATAGAGTGCCTGTAAATCACTCTATAAGTAGACTTATAACTAGAAGGTTCCTGTAAGTCACACTATACGTAACACTGTACGTAGACATATAGGTATGGAATACCTTTAAGTCACACTATACGTGGACATATAATTATGGGATGCCTGCAAGTCACACTATAATCTTTACTATAAGGCGCCCTCAAGTCACACTTTACGTAGACATATAACTATGAGGTGTCTGCAAGTCACACTATTATCTGGACTTTAAGGCGACCTTAATTCACACTTTACGTAGACATATAACTATGAGGTGCCTGTAAGTCACACTATACGTAGACATACAACTATGGGGTGCCTGTAAGTCACACCATACATAAATATATAACTATGGGTGCCTGCAAAATGATTAACTTTGGTAACGTCATGAACTGAAGAGAAAAATAAGAAATTGCTTGTCAGTTTTTGTCATTTTCATATTCTTTGTGTTACGAAACTATTAGGTACCTGTATGTTGCACTATACTTACACGTATAACAATGAGGTGCCTGTAAGTCACACAATACGTAAACAAATAACTATGAGGTGCCTGTAAGTCACACTATACCTAAACATATAACTATGAGGTGCCTGTAAGTCACACTATGCGTAAACATATAAATATTGGGTGCCTGTAAGTCACACTATACGTAAACATATATGGGGTGCCTCTAAATCACTCCGTACAAAGACATATACCTATGAGGTGCCTGTAAGTCATACTAAACGTAATAGCACACGTAGACAAATAACTATATAGTGCCTGTAAGTCACTCTATAAGTAGACTTATAACTATAAGGTGCCTGTAAGTCACACTATACGTAATCATATAACTATGGGGTGCCTGTAAATCACTCTATACGTAAACTTATAACTATGGGGCGCCTGTAAGTCACACTATACATAGGCATATACCTTTGAGGTGCCTGTAAGTCACACTAAACGTAATAGCACACGTAGACAAATAACTATAGAGTGCCTGTAAGTCATTCTATAAGTAGACTTATAACTAGAAGGTTCCTGTAAGTCACACTATACGTAACACTGTACGTAGACATATAGCTATGGAATACCTTTAAGTCACACTATACGTGGACATATAACTATGAGGTGCCTGCAAGTCACACTATAATATTTACTATAAGGCGCCCTCAAGTCACACTATTCGTAGACATATAACTATGATCATGAGGTGCCTGTAAATCACACTATACGTAAATATTAAACTATGGGATGCCTGCAAAATGATTAACTTTGGTAACGTCATGAACTGAAGAGCAAAATAAGAAATTACTTGTCAGTTTTTGTCATTTTCATAGACTTTTGTGGGCGAAACTGTAGCTTCATCCAAAGATGTCGTAAATATATAATCCAATTGCATTTTTCTTGAATCAAATCTGTTTTGGATCAGGAGTTGCGTTCAAGGGGGATTTACATGTCAAAATGAGGTAAAAGTGTCTTTTTTAAAATAGAAAAATCACACAAAATTGCTATTTTTGCCATCTTAGGAATATGTGTAAATGAGGTGTCTTTCTGCGAATTGTATCTGAAGTGACATATAAATATCTTGGTATATTTTCACTGTTATATTTTTACAGTATTCATTTTAACTTCTTAGGTTGAAAACTAGAGTAGTTAAACCATTTCTTTACCCTGTCCATTGTTTCACGGGTTCATTGAACATTATCAATTTGTCCGATTTGCATGCCTTGTTAGTCAAAGATTTTCTTTTAATTTATAGATCTGTTGGAAAATCTAGATTTGTCTGATTTGCAAGCCTTGTCAGCTGAGGAAAAAAGCGAGCTTTTTCATCTTTTGAAGTCTGCATGCCACACTACAGAAACAACAACTTCACTTCAGAAAAATGAAGGTAATCAGTATTTGTAATATGATCTAAAATTAATGTCCATGATCACTTACAGTTTGTTCCATTTCTATGCCCGATGATATGGCATATAGATTATCATTGTTCATCTGTCCCTATCATTGTTAATGTTTCTTTTAAAGTCAGTTTCTATGCTACTATTAAGAATATCACTATACATTCATGGCCTTCATTATGTAATGATACTTTTCAAGTTTTTATGTTATTCCCGCTTTAGCAACTTTTTTGGTTGTTTTGTCACACCAGTGTCCCAGGTTGGGGGGGGGTCGCTCACTAACCGGTGTAACCCCGCCACATACTTTATGTGCCTGTCTCAAGCCAGTTACATGTAGTTTAGTGGATGTTGCTATTTATTTATTGTTTATTGTTATTAGTTTTATCGTGTTTTCTATAGATTAGGTCGATTGTTATATTTTTTTTAACAATTTCACGTTTTGGTTTTTTATCGGGGCCTTTTACAGCTTACTTTATGGTATGGACCAATATTCATCGTTGAAGGCCTTACGATGACTGTAGAAGTTTAAATTTGTCTGTCATCAAGTGGTGGTGGCCTTATATTTACATTTCTTATATAAGATATCATTTTATCCACAACCAGACAACATTAGTATAAATATTGATAATAATGTAACCATACCCACTTCAAGATTTGTCTAAACAATTATAAGTTGTTTGTAGATATTTACGAAAAGTTATTTTTTAGGTAAAACAAAATTCACACATCAGATTGAAGAAGTGAAAGATAAGGTCCATAAAATACATGCCTCACTGTTAAAAGCTTCAGGTAAAAGTAGTTGCAGACCTAATAAATAGATGTACAAAAATATAAGAAATGACATTGGTATACTACTAAAACATGAACAAACACAAAATTAATGTATAAGGTAAAATAATAGAATACTTAAAACTTAGTAGAAATATCCAGTACTAAAATACATAAAACAGAGTAGAACGAGCCATATGAATGTACAAATTATTGTCCAAAATTGACTTTTAAATACTAGCTTGTTCAGGTGCATAGCAATATTCGAATTAATTTATTTTATTTTACAATTGCAACGAGAAAATTAGCCAAGGGACTTCATCATTTAGATGATCTTAACGAATTATTAAAAATATATATGTATGTCATTAAATCACTTTGGTAACCTAATGGCTAAGATTTCTATTTAAACAGGAAATGTATGCAGCGACCCAGAAAACTATCAGAGTTTGCTGGCAAAAGGTACAATACAAAGTGATCAGAGAAGCGCCCAGGACATACTTTTGGATCACATTTCATTGTTAGGTCTCGAATACAGCACACCAACACCAGGAAATGGTGACTGCTTTTTTGAGGCCATAAGTGACCAACTGGAAAGATTAGGAAAGCAAAAACAAAGCGCTCATGACCTTCGGAGAAATGTCGTATCGTTTTGTAGACAGAATCCTACTATACAGGTAATTATGTTTACTGCTTACTTTTTATCAAAAATTCCAACTATACATACGTTCTCGAACATCAAAAGGAAGACGGTTAGGATAACACCTACTTTTAATTTAGAAGGCCACCGAGATTCAGATGCAATCGACGGGTTTTGGAGGCCGTTGAAAGGCCGTTGAAAACCACTAGATTATAATATCTCTCTATTTCAGGCGGATGGAATGTGATATCCTTAACCTTTACCTTTTCCCTTTCTATTCCATTGGTATCACGAGAAAATTCAAACAAACATTAACATGTCTAAGAAATTTAATATCGCTAACATGCATTAAATCATTTAATGGACGTATGAAAAATACACATAAATATAACATTATTCACTCACTTTAGTGTTTTCTGTTTTTTATATACTATAGCAAACAGAAGGACTGATCTATTTGAAAGATTTCGTCGAAAGTGGAGATCTGAAATCCTACCTAAATAAAATGTCAAGAAAGGGCGAGTGGGCAGATCATGTTATGGTATTGGCCATGGCTGCATATCTCAAAACGGAAATACTTGTGATAACTAGTAGTCCAGATGCAAAACTAGACAACAGCATGATATGGATAAGCAGTGGGAATTCCAGCAATGATATTTTCATCTTGGGCCACATTTTCGAAAATCATTATCAGTCTTTGAAGCCAATTTTAAAACAAACAGGTAAGTGTAATTAGAAAGTATGCCCATATTATGCTGTCTTCAACATTTGTTTAAAGATTTAAAACAATGGCCAATAAAACTGTTATAATATAACTGGAATTGATTGTTTCAAGATGATCTTATAATTGTCTCCAAAAATAATGGCTTGTGTGTTACCTGTGATATACTAAACAATATTAAATGATACAACAATGCATTGCAGTTTAAGTAGAACAATTTATGGTCTTCTTTCTAGATGATTTACTGTTAATACTTCGTATGTATGCCACTGTTGTTTCCTTTCGTTTTAGTTATTGAGCAAGATACAAGTCGTATTACCAAACAATGTGTAAAAGAAAATAAAGGTGAGTTTTGTAATATATTGAAACATCCTGTTCAAGCATTACTGGAAACATTACCAGTTCAGAGTGAAAAGCAAATGAGGTATCTGGAATTCTGTCGTTTTATCGTTTCAAGAGAGTATGAATTTTAAATACGCATACAGGTCAATATATAATCTTTAAAATAGACCAAACAGTAATATGACTGAACATTTCAAAGTATTGTTTATTCTGCAGGTCACCTAAAAATGAAAGTGTCGACAGATCATACTCTTATCTATACCTAAGGTGACTTAAAGAATAAGGATTCTTTAAGTCACACTAAAACGATGCCTTTTAAATATTTCTTAAGTCATTTGTTTATACTGGAGGTCACTTAGTACCACTTAACTAGATAACTGTAAAGTACATGCAAGTCACTTTATTATTTATATTGAGTTTTTTAATTATGTGGTATCTGCAATTCACACCAAACCCACTAACTTAAATAACTATCAAGAAGCCTGCAAGTCAGTTTTATCGATATCGGAAGTAACTTAACAATTAGGCGCATGCAAGTCACACTATACGTAGACATATATATAAGGTGCCTGCAAGTTACCATATAATCTATACTATAAGGCGCCGTAAAGTCACACTATACATAGACATATAACTATGGGGTGCCTGCAAAATGATTAAGTTTGGTAACGACATGAACTGAAGAGCAAAATAAGAAATTGCTTGTCAGTTTTTGTCAATTTCATAGACTTTTGTGGGCGAAACTATAAGGTACCTGTATGTTGCACTATACTTACACGTATAACTATTAGGTGCCTGTAAGTCACACTATACGTAAACATATAACTATGAGGTGCCTGTAAGTCACACTATACGTAAACATATAACTATGAGGTGCCTGCAAGTCACACTATACTATATAGTTTGTATGAGACGCCCTAAATTCACACTTTACGTATACAAAACTATAGGTGCCTGCAAGTCACACTGTTATCAATACTTTAAGGTGCATGTAAGTCACTCTATACATAGACATATAGCTATGAGGTGCCTGCAGTCAAACTATACGTAGAAATACAAGTATGATATGCCTGCAAGTCCAACTATGCATAGACATACAACTATGACGTGCCTGTAGGTCACACTATACGTAAACATTTAACTATTGGGTGCCTGTAAGTCACACTATACATAGACATGTAACTATGAGGTGCCTGAAGGTCACACTATACGTAGACATACAACTATTAGGTACATGTAAGTCACACTATACATAGACATATACTATGTATTGCCTGCTAGTCACACTATACATAGGCATATAACTATGTGGTGCCTGCAAGTCACATTATACGTAGACATATAATTATGTAGTGCCTTTAAATCACATTATATATAGACATATAACTATGTAGTGCCTTTAAGTCACATTATACGTAGACATATAACTATGTAGTGCCTTTAAGTCACATTATACGTAGATATACAACCATGTAGTGCCTTTAAGTCACATTATACGTAGACATATAACTAAGTAGTGCCTTTAAGGCACATTATACGTAGACATATAACTATGTAGTGCCTTTAAGGCACATTATACGTAGACATATAACTATGTGGTCTGTGGTGCCTGCAAGTTACACTATTATTTATACTATTAGGCGCCCTAAAGTCGTACTGAGGTTCCTTTATACTAAGCTGTTAAAATCATCAAAGTTTATGCATATCAAACTGTTATTTTCTTTAACAGTAAAGGTTCCTGCACACTGTAAATTATATGGACCATTTAAGTGATTTCTGATCACATCGACATTTTTCTATTAACAAAAAAAAATTGTGAGATCACACTGTTCACAATTTTTTACCATTAAATGCATACCTGTTGGACTTTTGTCTGCCTTAACTTGTGATGTTGTGCATTCAGATTTCACTTTATAATGCAGGTCACACTGTATGAAGTGTGATCATAAGTAAACTATAACCTGTAATTATGAATGCATGCTACGGTGTAATATACATGTCTGAGTTATGTTTTTTCTTATGTTTTGTAGAAGATTTCGAAGACAGCTCAGAGCAGCAAACCAATGAGAGCATGACGCACTTCATAAAAGGTTCGCTGTTTGCATATGAATTGTTTATTTTGAAATATTTTTTTATAGTAGTATGGCCAATTGTACATAATATTTGTTTTTGTTTTTTGTCGAACCTACTCCTTGTTCTTCTTTTTAAGTCATACACGACTATAACTGCTATATTATGTACTAGTATATTCTTGATTCATTTGACTTTTAACATGTCCAACAAAGGGTCAAAT
Organism: Geukensia granosissima; assembly: GCA_032357055.1. Classification (NCBI taxonomy): domain Eukaryota; kingdom Metazoa; phylum Mollusca; class Bivalvia; order Mytilida; family Mytilidae; genus Geukensia; species Geukensia granosissima. The sequence continues at coordinate 9,710 of JAULBM010319095.1, read as the reverse complement.
GTTATTAGCTGATACTTTTAATAAATATTCCTAATAATCTATTTGTATACAAACTAATCAGCCCAGTTCACAATGTTTTCAGTAATACCTTGCTTTTAAAATAGCAGAACAGTAAAGGACAGTAATGACCGATTAAAGTTGCTATACCGAAAAACTTGTTATAACAGAATGACTTCAAAATCGAATACTTATGTCAGAGATTTGAATAGGTTATAAAGATCAATTGTTTTACACATTTACCTCGAACAAATGCAAAAAATCAACAGTTCTAACTCTCAGATTTTAAGCGGTCGTTCACAGCTGAGAATAGGTCCCCTTGAAATATCAAAATTATCCATTATTTGCCCTTGCGTGTTCAGTGAAAAAAATTAGAAAGACCCTTTACACGCATTCTTGTATTTGGCTTCAAAGACGACATATGTAAAACATGGATCGTGTCTGTCTGGCACATATTTATATTTTTTGATATCACTAGAGAGTTTTTCTCTTGTGCTTTGTGAAGGTCGTAAGTTGCTTTAGTTTATTGCACTTCATTTTTCGAGTGTTTAATGTGTGTTGGATGTATCAATCTGTTATATGAATTTATGCTCATTTGAAATATTATTGAACTAATTGATTTTATCGCTATTTTTTCCAATTCATTTAATAATAATTAATTGTGCCTTCTTAAAATTGTTTTAGATGAAGCTTTTGTTCATTTTATAAGAACTTCAATAGGAATACGTCTGAATTCTGGAGTGGAGTGTTTGATTCAGCGAGTAGGGTAATTATATTTTTGAGAGCAGGCGATAGTTGTTTTTGTCATCCTTTGAATAGAAAATGAAAAAAAAAAAAAATAGCCAAAGTTAAGCAGTCATTAAATCATGCCCGTTTTATTTACACCCTTTTGCGTTTACCGATTCCTCAGTCACGCCCATATTTCTGTCTATGTATGCATAATTTCTATAGAATTGTAAAACCTACGTCTGTTATTTATTCTAGATTCTCAGCAGTAACGGGTGTCATTTGTTCAATGTTTTTTTCCTAATAAGTGCTAATTAGATTAAATGTTAACCAAACCTGTTATTTTACTATCATGTATATAGATACACGTCTCATTAACAACTCATCAACATAGTGGGTTTGTGTTATTCATAAGTATGACTTAAAATGAAAACTACAATTATGATTAGTTCGCTCAAAATAAATTATATACTTGAACTCTTGGAAGTTGTCGATCACTTTCTGACATGTATTTTATTTTCTTCTTTTGAATATGATTTAAGGTATGTTACATACTTTTAATAGTGTCATGTTATACTTAATAGAGTTCAATATGATGTAAAGTATTTTGATGGGTTTACTAACGTATATTTTTTTAAATTATGTCCTTATCTAAATAACTTTTTTGCAGCAACCTCTAAGAGACTGGTTGTAATGTAACACGCTAAAAATTGTTCTTCTGCATCATTCTTCTTATACTGAGATATTATTTAGCATTTTAGATGAAGAAGATGATATAATGACGTCATACCTGATGGAGATAGACAGTCAGTCTAAGGGTGTATTTAGCCACAGATGCAGTAATAAGACAACCACTCAGTATAAATGTGAAAGGTATCACCTTTTCATGTTCCATTAGAACTAAAATTACTCATATTTATGGAGATGTATTTAAATTCAATTGACACCAAAGAAAAACGTAAAAACAGAAAAAAAATTCTCCAATAATGCAATACAATAATACATTTTTTAAGCTCGCCTAGTGTCTGTCGTCCGTCTGCTATCTTTTCAAATTTGGCCTCTGAAACCAACTGGGCTAAATGGAACCAAATTGGGTATGAAGCATTTATATAAGGTTTGTTATAAAGTCTCCGCAGTTTGTCCCGATCCGTCAACAAACATGACCGACATTGACATTTCTTGTCTCTGATTGCTTGAGTTAAGGAAAACACTTCTTCCTTGAAACAGCAAGGCCAAATGAAATCACTTTGATACGAGGTACCTTTCAGATCTATCCAGATGAGCGATACAGGCTCAATTCCTCTGAGCATTAAGTTAATCATGTTATGTATATTTCAGGTCTGCTAAACCAAGAGGCAAAAAACAAGGACCACGTGAGACAGTGGCAAATGAATGTACAGCATACATCTCATTTCAGTATGTGTCTTGTTTTTTCAAACATGTATACTGTAAATTCATAAATTATTGCGATGTTTTTATAATTGCGAAAAAATGCGATGGATAGGAATCGCAATAGTTAAAACTCTCATTTTAAAATTATTTAGTTGTATTGTACTACAAGTGTCAGGACATCGCAATAATAATTTTTTCAATATTGTCCCAAGTAAGATTCGCAATAATAAATGCATGCAATAGTTTCTTATTTTACGGTATTTTTAAAGTGCCAAACAACATATTAAGTTACTTGTTCATTCAAATGGCGAGACTATTCGAGTGCTTTCAAGATTCCTTATTTTGAAGCAGATATTGAAAACACTTCTATTACATATTTGTTAGATAGACTTGAACAATATCTTATTGCTAACTTTTACTTCAAACATGTTTTGTTTCTTGTCATTGCACACTATCACACAAAATATAATAATGTATGCATTGCGTTTTGCTGTACGCTGAATTAATTTCAGATTTGTAACACACTTTGGAAAAAAGCTGTGATTATTAGACAGAAACTATGTCACACTGGACACAACTTAAAAGATTCGAGAGAAAAACATTTTTCAAAACCAGACCCATTGCTCATACAGTTTGTTACTAGCTTGCTGGAACAGGTAAAACTCTACTGATTACCGAATGAAAGTTTTAAATAATGTAAAACACATCTAGTGTAATTGACCAGTTGTAACTCACATTTCAATTAGTGGAATTTGAATTGCTTATTTTATACTCTTAAACAGTTTTGCACATGACAGTATTCTTCTACTTGTGCGGAAAATTTGACTTGATAGAATGCTAAAAGTTCAAATATTGATTGTATATGGTGACCTTAACAAACGAAAACACACTACCTTCTCTTCTAAAAACATATCTAAAGAACAACCAACTGGGTTTTGTTTTTTGATCAGCATGCATAATACGTACATATACATTTGTAGGTATGAGTATGGAATGAAAAAAATAGAAAAAATCAAGTAGTTTGTATAAACAGATAGGTATTAAAGTTTCACCGAAAAGATGCAATTTTATCAGTGACAAACTGTTTGTTCTGTTACTGCAATTGAATATTGATTGAAGATTGTCAGACCTAAGCAATGTTTATTCAAGGCTATTGTAACTAAATCTAGTATTTCAGTGTAGTACACTAGAATTGGGCCCATCCTTTGTAACTTGTAAATATCCGTAAAGAAACTAAAACTCTTCGGTAAAATTGTACGGTTGTAAGAAGTCATGTATATTACAGGCAATGCTATGTTTAGTTTAAAACTTCCAAGCTGCTTTGTATACTAATGTTTATTCTAAAATTATCGGATAATGTTCTGGTTCATGATCCAAAGTGCAACATACATAATCTATTATTACAGTTTTCATTCCAATTTAAATGTGTTTGATTTATGATAAAGTAACATTTTTGATATTAATAGAAAAATAAATAGTTATTTATAAATTGACTTTTATACTATTTTTTAAAGAACAAAAAGCCTATGGAAATCTTATGCAAAACATGGAGATGGTCTAGGGATCACGGAAAGCATGATGTACATGATAGGCGCTATTTTCTAACACCAGCAGATATAAAAAAATCTGACTCAGAAGCACAAACAACAGAAGAGGTACACATTTATCAGTAAATCATATACATTCAATATTAATATTTTTATTAATCTAAGTTTATGCAAAGTATGGACCCATTTTTCGTCTCGACTGTGTTGATAATCCATATTCTGTTGGTCGTCAACTTGAATAGTATTGTCAATTCTGATGTTTTTGTTTCATATATCCGTGGTTCGATTATTATCTGGACCTGAAGATGTTTAACTTCTTGTTCTTTGGTGTTTGATTGATTGCTGTCTCATTGACAATCGTACCATATATCTCTTTTGATATGTTAGACAATTGAATTGAGCATTAACACAAATGTATATATTGAAATGATTTTAAATCACACAGACAGCAGAGTAAGAGGGCGAGAAACATGTTCCATGGAAATTGCGAAAATTGATTTCACTGTTTCATATTTGTATTTTGTATTCATATAGCAGTGGCCTAATGCATAAGATATACTATATGGTATTGGAAGTCAGTTTATTCAAAGACTAAATTAATTTATTTCTTCGGTACAGTTTATTGAAAATGATTTTAAACAGCGACTCGGGAGGTTTATCATTCAGAATAGATCATTCAACAGACATTGAGGAAACATCACAAGATGAGACGTTCTTTCTATATGTGTGTTTCACGATATCAAATGCATAATTTATCTTAATTTCAGATTCCATCAAAGAGATGCACTGGCTGTACATGAATTGTGTACCAATGTTTTCAAAGAAAAAATAGTGTTCTATCAACAGCTCAAAGAGTAAGAAGTGCATTGTAAACATGATACGTTATGCTTTTTTAAGTTATAATAATTGTTCTTTTTATAAAACATATTCAGATTACCTCGTTAAACAGCACAGTTTGTCAGTACAAGAAATTTAATTTTTTTTGTATAATGAAATTGTACAGGAACCTTTATTTAAAAGGCAGCATCTGATGAATTGATTAGCAATATTACATACACAATGTGAGGTTTGACCCCGGGGGGGGCACTCAATATATAGAAGGTGGTAGGGGGGTTCTGACAAACGGGGTGGTTTTTTGCAGATTTTGTCTACAATGGGGTATACAATTTGTGTGATAGTCTGTATAGGGGTCTACGAAGTATAGTCTATAATGGGGTCGACAGGCCACAGATCTAATATACAGCCCGACAACATAAAATTGTAAGGATGTATGAGTGCTATAGACACTTTTGCTGTTTGCTGATGAAGAGACATACATGTTTATGTGATATAAAATCACCCAAGTAATAAATCCAATTATTTTTATCATATTAATGATTAAATGACTGATTATGATGACCACAGGAGATCACTTGGCTTAACAAACCATAATGTTTTTAAACTATTAAATAGCAAATCCCCTACCATACTTAAACTATTTGCTAACTTTATAAATGAATGTCTACAAATTAGGCAAGTTGTCCTTAAAAAGGCTTAAATCAAACTTAGATGTTTATATTTTATTTTCATACATGTAATCATTAAATTTCAATACTTTTATTGTGTATTCAGTATAATATATAAAATGTGTTTATTTTTTCCTTTCCACTGTCACTCCTAACTTGAATTTAGAGTGTTGTTTGTAATTTTGTTATGCTTGCAATGACCATTTATTGTAAATGTGTTTCTCAAATAAATATTGTCTATATCTCGCTCCTTGTTATTTACTTGTTAGTGTAGTTCGGAGTTCGCTCTTTATTATTTATAAGTTTGTGCAGAGCACGCTCCTTGTTATTTACAAGTTTGTGTAGTTCATAGCTCGCTCCTTGTTATTTACTTGTTTGTGTTTGTGAAGTTCAGAGCTCGCTCCTTGTTATTTACCTGTTTGTGTTTGTGAAGTTCAGAGCTCGCTCCTTGTTATTTACTTGTTAGTGTAGTTCGGAGTTCGCTCTTTGTTATTTACAAGTTTGTGCAGAGCTCGTTCCTTGTTATTTACAAGTTTGTCAGTTCAGAGACACTCCCTCGTTATCGAAAGGTTTGTCTAGTTCAGAGCCCCTTCTTGTTATGAAAGGGTTGGTGCAGATCTCGTCGTTATTTCATTGTAGTTCAGAGTTCGCGATTTTGCCACAACTACAAAAAACTTGAATATTGTTAAGCAACAGAAAAACCTTACAAAAAAAAACCAGAATTTTGAAAAATGTAACATCCCAAATCCAATTGCTGAAAATTCGAAGGATGGCTAAAAACATGAGTTTTTTTCCAAAATAATAAATCTCGCCAAATAATATTTAAAAAGCTTCCATTTAATCACCACAGAGATCCACACTTAAATCAGTAGAAAGCCTCCCAAAACATTGATTGATCGTTGCTTAACGTCCTGTGGCAAACATCTCATTCTGATTTAGGCGGAGAACATATCAATCAGTGATGACAAATGAAACCTGCTTTGTACTTGACCGACAAACTGACCGTGATATTTAAGGTGCTAACTCAATTGAAAAGTGACAATAAACGACCATGTTATTATTATATTCCTCCTCAAAATGTTAGAAAATGCAAAACAAAAGTTTAAAGTCTTAAAATTAAAAAAAAAAAAACACTTCCGGTGTTTCTTATTAGTACAACGAGCGGGACTTAACTTGATTATATTTCCAGAGAGAGCACCTGCCTTACTCGAATTGAACAGAAAAATCTTTAGCTTTGCTTTAAAATATTGGTTTCGAGTTAGTGTTGAACAGTGATAATTTTTCTACCGAGCTACGTTTCCTTTTCTACAAAATACGTAACGAACTCCGCAGCAGTAATCGCTCCTGAACTACAACAATTAGCGTATACATGTACGACGACCGAAACTGAAACTGGCCACTGAGTTTGTTGTTCGTTACGTACACGGACCGAAACTTGAACTGCTCCTGTTGTTTGGTCATTATGGAATATGTATTTCGGACATCTAACACTTTTATTTTACTCTTGATCCACCAGCATTTCAATCACCAATACATTGCGGCCAGATTTTTTTTAATTTAATCACTAATCTTAACAACTGTACAATCGAATTGCCGAGTGTTTATTTGCTTCCTCGTTACCTACTGCGTGAGACAAACAGCACACATAGGGCACAATTATCAGGCGAAAATAACAATATAGAAAATAAAGTGAATAAAGAATAAAAATAAAAAGGGCAATTAAGACATTTTGATCTTTAAGTTGAGTAAACGTAAGTCATTCGTGGATTTCCTAAGGGACGAGACGTGCTACTATTCTGCAAAGAAATTGCATCAAGAAAATCGTGTGAAACTAAAAAATTTTGTATATAATGAAACGAAAAAGTAAATGAAATTCCTTTTTTTCATAAATTCACTGATACACGTCCAGTTTAGTCATTTCCTATTAGTGTTCACAAATTTGTGGCAGATTATGAATGACTATATTAATTGTCACTATTTACAGCTAAGTTAGAAAAATCTTTGATAAACATTGCAAAAGGGGGTATCACAAAATTTTGGAATTTTAATAATGAATTATGTCCTGGGATTTACTGGTGGAATCAATTTATATTTTACAGGACTTTAATTACAACATGAGTAACTTGTAAAATGATTAGCTCGGATTGTTTTTCGATCAGAAATGTGTTTTTCTCTGTGGTGTAAATTAATGACATGATCGCCACAAAAAAAATTATGATTTCAAACATATATTTGCTTGAGACCAAATGATTACTATATCTTTAAAGATTTTATGATTAAAGTGGTTCACGGGTCAATATAAAAACTTTAAAAACTTCAATATATACTAATAGGAAAAAGCAGTGCTACCTTTGTTTTTAAGAATGTTTTAATTGAAGAAGTAAGCTTTCGTCATACAATAACATTGAAAGCAATAGGAAAAACGTGATACGGGATTTTAATACGTCAAAATATTCATTGTTGAACGGTCAACCTAAGTTTTAATTTGTGATTCTGCTAATTAAAGTAACAAAATACTTGCATATAAAATATGAAACTAGAAAAGATGAAAACAAAAGACTTTCTCAGACCTATTTTAAAAAACCTAATGTTATGAAGGATAAGGATTAGGCATGACATGTTTTATATTAGGTAAAACAATGACGGAAATTTTAATGTAAAATTCTACAAAATGTCAGAGAGCCAACTTCAGCTGGAAATATCACCTTGTTAAGTATAATCAGTTCTGAAATTGGCCAACCAAAGGTCTATTTAACCGAAATCTGGTCATAATCATCCCATTGTTATTATACCAAGACCGTGAAACAAATTTTCTACGGGTCCTTTCAACAAATATTTTACTTATGCTGACATCTAGGGTTTTGAAGACTGCTTCAATAGGCCATACCAGTTGCCCGACAAAAGTTTGATGGGTTTATAGTGTATATGATTCAGAATCGGGACACCCAAGAAGCTTTCAATTAAATGATAGCTCAGTAGTTGTTATTGACGTACAAACAACGATTATTTTTAACATCCATCCGAAGTTTCAGAGCGGGGAGAAACAAAGAATGACCAAAATCAATCTTTTTAATCATCAACAATGAAAGTGAAATAATACAATATAATAATTGGTAATTTTGAAATTTTCGACTATAATGATTAACCAAAGACGGAAGAATAAAATTTTATAAAATGTTCCCTTACATTTTAATGATTAATTTGTGGATTGAATAATTTGATACGGGATTGGCCTCGCCTTGTTTCCATTTTATTGACTTTGGAGTGAAACTCCATATATAGCAGAAAATTATATTAATCGAACAACTCATTGCAGGGAATGATCGTTTATTTTGTTAAAAATACGACCATTTTTTCCGTTGTGAAGAAATTTTATATTACTTTATATTTATACGCCTTCAAAACCTGAATTCATTAAATATTTGTTCCTCACGTGATTTGCAAACTTTTTTCGTCAGATACAGAATCTAAATATAATAATCAAAACCAAATTAATTTAATTATTTGTCGCTCCTTTAGATTGAATGTTCGTTCCATCTCAGTTGCTTTTGAGTTTTTCGTTTGAATAACGAATTTTGGGCCGAATTTTCCCCTCAATACCAAGTATTCGAGATTTAGTAAAAAGTTTTTAACTCGACTGCATGGAAACCAGCAAACATTTATATCATGCACTTTTCTGTTTGTTAATGTGTTTTGTACACTTTCCCATGTCTTTTATTTCTATGGGTTTTCTTTTTTTCTTTGCAACGGTCTGTCCACTGACTAAACGAGTGGTTATCGAACTAATCAAACAAGTTTAGCAACTCTTCATTTAAAATAGTGGATGTTAAATTTTGCAGACCTCTTTCTTTCTTGCAAATGAATTAAATCGGTAAAAATTTCAACCACAGCGTTCTTGATGATGTCTGAATCAAATTGGAGAAAATGCGAAGAAATGTCAGACGAAATGCAGGAGCCAAAAAATTGCAAGTCCTGATATTTTCCACTTTTTCTCAAACGAACTTTAAAGTTTGTATTCATTAATAAATGAAAAGTTCACTGTCAACTTTAAAGACTCCATTTTGTCATAGATATATTTAACAGAAAAAATATGGAATATATATGCCAGAAAGACAGTTTTCTGGATTAAACTTGATCAGACGCGTTTGGGGTCAAAAATAGGAACATGTGTACGTGTCAAGCTGTTGACTTAAGTTCACTCGATTTCCGTTGGACACGAAACAACTTCTTAAGAAATGGTGCCTTGCATTTCTCTCTTTTATCAAACAGATTTTTAACAAATTTACAACCGATTGTAGTTCCGACCATAGGATTTTCGGGGTAGGAGGGTGGTTGTGGTTGTGGGAAACAATTCTTCGAGGGCCAAAATATTCCTTTCATGAATAGTTAATATAAGGCAATTTCTTTGGAATTTTTTTTTCAAATGGCCAGGTATTGGGCCAGAATATTTTTATTCACTCGGGATGCTGGCCAGATAATTATTTTTTTTGACAAAAAAAAAAACAGGGTCAGAAATATTTTTCTACCCCCCCCCCACCCCACC
>JAULBM010319084.1:0-13651 GCA_032357055.1 Geukensia granosissima | reverse complement strand
GTTGTGATGTTTTTGTGCGATCTATATTAAAATCGCCAAAATAGTATCAAATATTGCATCAAATTAATAAATTTCTTCGTATTTTCACATTTAAAGCATTTTCTTTGTGTCATGTGACCATCGTAGAACTAATTAAACTAAAAATTCTGTTAGATTTTCTTTTAATAGACATTATTAAATACAAAAAATATAAAATAATAGATATTAGGCAATTTCCATTTTAAGCCAAATTCCTGGGCCAAATGTGGGCTTTCTTTAACTGCGTGTGAAGTGCTTTTCTGAATTAACATTCATCAGCCACCTAGGGGCCGAAACAATAGAAAAATCAGTCTAACTTTATGAATTTCAAGAAACATTTTTGGACCAAATGAGATATAGAATTCGTGTCATAATGAACGCCAATAAGCAAAATTTCCTAAGGGACCAATGGGAAACCAAATTCATTTGTTGCAGCCATAGCAGTTGGTCGATGAGGACGCAAGAGAGGGAACCAACTACAGACTATTCCATCAATGTCTGGTTCCAATCAGCTTAGCGGTTTAAAAAGACGATTTTAAAATGAATTTTCCATAGGGTCCCTGTTTAACTGTGGCTTCCATCTTAGTATGTATGCAAGGTATAATTCGGAGAAAAAACCATCCAAGGGCCTTCCAAATAAAAGTTTGGTCGGTCGAGACGCCGGATTCAATCATGAGAGGAACCTTCTGAATAGTATTTTACAACGGGTAGTGGTACGTTAAGCCAGAGTAATTTTAGATTTTGTGACAAAATAGTAAGTTGATATGAAAATGGTGTGTTGAGAGGTTACTCTTTTAAATGTACAAATAGCATACCAAAATATTACATATTTTTAAACGCTGGTATTTTTCTATTTTAATAACCGTTTAATAATTCATGACTTATTCTTATACTTTTCGTCATATCGGTATACAGGGTATATTTGTGTATTCCAACATTAACATTAAGAGATGTTTCGTTCAAAATAGATATGATTGCACCAAAACATCGCGAAGATATTTTAACCACACTTCTGTCATTGTTAGATCTTTAATATTGCAAAATTTGGTTGCGATGTTCTGTGCAGTCTTAAAATCGACAGTCAAAAGTTTTATCAAAGTAATTTCTTATTATTTTCATATTTAAACATTTCTTTGTGCCATGTGGCCGTTGTAGAAAAAATTGCACTAAAAAATTCGGTTGAATTTTCTATTTACAAAATTATTATATATTATTCACTTCAAAAATATATAATAACAGATATAAACCACTCATAATGAACAGCCAAATTTTTGGACCAAAAAAGTTTTCTTCACAACTCTCGTTCTTTGGTTTCAATTAGAAAGGAGAGGTATGGTACAAATAAACTAAGTTACGTTGTGGCAAACATGTTGAATGTGCGATTCTCGCAAAATTGCAACCCAAAAGACATTCTTATCACCACCAAAATTACAATTTCGAAAGAAAATCTTCAAGGAAACAACAACTATTGAAAGCTCTTTGAACGTGTTTCAAAATGGTAAATAGCCTACGCTTCACTAGTGGACCCATCTAGATCAACTGTAGTCTAAGTCCATTGTTAATTCCAATCCATTGCAATAGAAATATTGATTTTGCATTACTTTTCTCACAGAAAACCAATAAAAACAGAAATAAACACTGTCTAACTGCAGCAGTATTGTTTTGTTTGATATGTCAAAAATGAAAGTTGAAAATGTGCGAACGTTTTTACAACAGGATGATTGGAAACAACAACATAAGTTTTTTTTTTGTTAAAACTCATTATTTTCAATTTTGTAATAATTCAAAAAAAGTGTTTTTAAAATAACGTTACAATTTTTGGAATAATGGGAAGGGATAAATTTTTTACCCCCGAATTTTCTTCTGTAATTTTTTTTTCGCAGAATCGAATTGGAATTATTCAAAGGTGTCCAAAAATCAAGTCAATAGGAGTATTTTCGACAAAGAACTAAGCATGGAAATTGTGCAAACTGCATTTTACAACAGCATGACAGGGAGTATAGATTACAACTGAATTTATGCTTTTGTTTTTCGAATTATGATGTATAGTTATTTTTGTGTGTCGCTAATTTTAAAAAAATAGATGCAAAACACATATTTTTTGCAAGTATTTTTTCAGTTTATGTTGATGATATGTTTTGGCATGCCTAAAAAATCGCATTTCAGACATGATGATAATGTCAAAAATCATTTTCGCTGTTACGAACTTTGATAGGAATTCAATCATTTATAATAAGACTGTAAAACTTTTTGTGTATCTGAAAATTATGCAAGTTATTTTAAGTGAATTGCAATTAGGATAAAATTTTTTATATACATAAAGATATTTCATTGCAAGCCAATATTCGTGTTTTTTTTTATTTATTTCTTTCGTGTAATTGTATTAAATAATTTTATTTTCATAGTTATATTCATCATCATTTCGGTATTTATTATGTCACTTGTAAATTGAAATGAGGCCTATTTATAGCTCAACACGAGAATGTCGTAGGCTTTGATCTGAACTTCGGCAGCTGCTGGGTGAAGTGCCGTATGGATTATTCGACTTAAACATCGTTTCTTTCTCAAACATAGTTTATATATGCATAATTCACAGGACAAGTTTACGAGTACAGATCTGCAATTGATTAAAAGCAACACTTTTTAAATGAGATTTTAAAACAAGCTAAATTAGACACTATGTGTGATATATGCGCATTGATAAACGTAAGCTTATTGGCACATGTCGATATAATGATAATATGTTTAGAGGTATGATAAAACCAAGGAATAAATTGGAACATTCATGTCATTTCTTGCTCATAGTATCTCATAAGGTAGTACTGAGTTTGAAATGGTTTTATAAGATTGAACCAACATTTCCGTTTACATCTGTTAGAATTTATAACAATTCAAATGGATATTTTTTAGTGTTTTTTTAGTTTGCATGTATCTTAAAATAGGAAAAATAGAATAAAAATGTAATATTACTTATACGGCAGTTTGTAAATTACGTGTAATTTTGGGAATCATAGATCTTGATAGAGCAATTTCAGAAAACTATATAAAAACAGTAAACGTGGTAGGATTGTCAAAGAGACGTTCATCTACCAAAATCATTATAATATAACACATAATTTTACACCTACTTCATCCGGCTTTCATGACCGGACCAAGATCTATACCATCCATTAAGCTGCAAAATCAACCTGTACCATCAAAATTATATCTAAAAACGTACAATGTGTAATAAGACAACTTAAAATAGTGAGCCACTGAGCAATAAGTTTATACCTTAAGACATGTAGATAAAGTATGTGACGGGGTCAAACAGTGACAATTTAAAAAAAATGGATCGTATTTACATCAACTCCTAAACTTTGATACGCAATACTAAGACAGTTACAAATAGAATAAGAAATTACAGATTGTACCTTCCAAGATCGCTGTCCAGACTAATAATAACAGAATAAACCATTTGAATACCTCACAAATTAGTGTTGTTGACATTAAATCTAAAAAAAAGAAACCAAATGCCAGAACAAAATAAAAAGCAGTGACGGATTTTGGACCAATATACTAAGTATAAGAAATTGGTTATGTATTTTATAGTAAATTGGTAGCAATAAAGTATGTGTTGGTACCATTTTTTAGTTCAACCCAGTGTTCTGTTCCTATAAGTATGTTGGATTAGTTATATATGTACACTGTGTGCCATGTTCCGTCTAGGTCATGATCTCGAGATCGAGGTGTCTGTCTCGACGTTTCCTTTTTTTGTCTGTGCCTTCGCTTCCTCTTGACGTTTTTTTTTATTGATTTGTGGATCACATTACATTCGGCACAAAAACAACATATAGCCGGTATACCATGCAATTGGACCATCTACCATTAGAGACCGTATATCACATTGTTTTAACCATTACGACATAAAAAAAAACAGCAATAGCATTAGGTAATATGACACCAAATGGCATATCTTTATATCTTTTTGCTTAATTACGCTTCGTACCTAGTTACATCGAAATGTAAAAAAAATAATTTCACTGCAATTTTGGCGCCAAATTTACCTAGATATATAAGTAAAACGCCTGTTATATTTTACTTCTTTCCTTAGATTTTCTGATGTTTAGATATATTGTAATGTACTAAGAAGCACTAACAACTAACTTAGTATTCAGAACTATCTTATCGAATCCATTCGTGTATAAAAAAGCATACGTCACCATCCTAGTTTTGGAGAAATATTTTTCCACAGTTGACATTACGCTTAGAAACTAGAAAAATACACGCGACGTTATCTTTGCGTAAAGAACGTTATTTTGGGATTGTTGTAAATACAGAAATTATTGCGTGCATTTATTAATGCATATCTTCAAAGGCGACGTTAATGCGAGTTTTCTTCTTGAGAAATTTCAAAACGTGTAATAAAACAAAACTAGAACATGATGGAATATGACTTGTAAAACAAGACTAGAACATGATGGAATGTGAGTTGTAATTATTGCGATTTCAACCCTGTCTCATTATTCACAATAATAAAAACATTGCAGCAAATTCTGCATAACCAGTATATCTTTATAAACATAATAACATGGATCTGACTTTTTTCTGCTTTGACAAGTAGTTGCCCAGACGACTTATTCCGTTCTCTTGACTGGTTACCCCTGGTGTCCCGGTTGGGCGCATTACTTTTCCCCAAATGCTTTTAAATTTTATGTATTACATTTCCGTAAAAAGGTCTATGAATTTTAATATATATGAATTTATAATATCTTTTTTTTAAATTTTCAAATAAAGTTTCATACAATATCTTTGGACATTAAATGTCGGATGTTACAAATTTGTCAAATTTCAGGAATCACGTTACAGGATATCAAAAGTTTACGTGTCCGCAAACTTTCATATAATATGAAAATGAAAAGATATGGGATCAGAAAGACTGCATTCCAACCACGAGCAAAACAGAGAAATTTACAAATCTAGAGGTCTCCGCAAGGCGTTTAACAAGGGTGGAATACTACTCCTTTTGAAAATATAAAACAATACATTACATTTCCACAAATTTTCCTAGAATCTAAAGTCCAAAAGAAGACATGCCAACCAGCCTTTGCTATTACTCTTAACTGCTGAGTCCTTAGCGGAAAAGCAGAAAATACCAATTTAAATGTCTTTGGTTTGACCCGGTCGGGGATCGAAACCACGGCTTCCGTAGTGAGGCGAGCACGATAACCATTAAACATCCAACAGGTGCACTACATTGGAACGACTTAAAAATTACCATTGCAATATAAAGCTCAATTTATGCTAACACATTCAGATAACTCATTTTCGGTACCATTTACCAATGCAAGGTTTGGGAAGTCTATAATGATTTTTTAATGATGAAACCGTAGAAGCGTATCCCATTTTCAATTAACGTTTAAAAGACAATGATATTGTGACACGTATTCAGGTTGCAATGAATATATATTGAAAAAGTTGGAGTGTACACTGTTCAGATATGTACGATCGAACACTTCGCATCGATACATGATTTCAGTTTGAAACAAAAGTGATGAAGAATAAGAATTAGAGAACGGTTTTGATTAAATGCCCTTATAAAGATGCTATAGATCAAAGTATTTCGAACTGTTAATATCAAATACTGAGCATCAAGTTATATGAAAATGTCAGTTTAACTTTACAAGTACGTTTTACTAGTGTTGTTTCATTTGCCTGTAGTCACAAAGACAGAAAGACTTTTTGTACCGAAATTTTTTTGGACGTATTTTGATAACAAAAGGACCGATAACTCTTGACGTTACGTCAATTAGTGTCGTCTTGCCTTAAACGCTGAAAGGTTAATCTATCCTTTAAAATGCATTTGATAGTGTGAATTTATTCGCATAAGCATAAAGGGGGCATCGGTCTCGTACTTATACTATACTTTATTAAAGCGCATTTATTAGATTTATTGTGGAAAAAACAGCTTTAATTTTTAAAACTTCCCATTGTGTATCAGTCTGAAATGCTGAGCCACAACTTATTGCGATAGCTTCTAATGCAACAGTCCATTAGATGTGTTACATCACCTTAATGTACAAACTTAACTTCAAGCAGACATTTAGTCTATGCCCTAGGCTCTTTATATGACAAGCATACGTGAAGAGCAGAAAACGCAGCAACAAGTTTGATTATTGACAGTGCTAGCGTTATTTTAATTATGCGGCAAACAAGTTATAAGTGAGTAATTTGGTAAGCATGTGTGTCATTAATTCACAAAAAATAATATCATACGGTTGATTCTAAACGAAATAAAATATATTGCCGTCAAACAAAATACTGCACTAATTTAGAACGCATTAATTATTGAAGGCTGTAATAGGAGATGTAGAAGTTCTACTGGACAATCATGCCACATCTCATATTTTCCTAATTTAAGTAAAATAAATCATTCGTCATCACTGTAACACTGACACACCAAAGTCCTATATTTGACTACGTTAACAGTCCCCTGTCAGCTGATCGATATGGAACCATTCGCATACGTAAGCTTCGCCGTTGAAATATCTGTTGCATTATTAAAGCTTTGTGGAAAATCACCTTTCTTTTAAAAATCTCTTGTATAAACTACATATGAAATCTCTCTTACAGAAAGTATATAAGTTTTTTTCCTTGCTATTAATACTAAAACATTAAAGACACCAAATAGGTGCTAACTCGACAAATATAATTTGGATTGGGCACAGTCTACAGGCTAAAATAGCACCCATGTATACTGGGTTTAATGTTTGGTCGATATAATAAGATCTATATCTTTTGAATTGGTGCAAGCGATATTTTTTTTAAAAAACGATGCAATCTTGTCAACCGGTTGGCTGTTATTGAATATCCGTTTAACATTTTCTATAAAGTTCCAGAGTCAACCGAAAACAGACTGTTCAACATCGATTCGAGCTTGTTATTCCTTGATCCCTTCACGTAATATTTGAAAAGTCTAATACTGGATTGGAAAATGGACGAAGCGGTGAGTGTCTTTAAAGAAGCAGGAATTGCTTACCCTTCCGGGCCACTTGGGTTCATCCCAAGTTTTTAGGTGGAGTCCGCATTGCAAATGATATTTGAAGTTACTTATGTTAACTGGAGCTTATATCCCATCTATTTTGTTTTATAATATCAATATACAAGACTATCTTGTTTCCAACGAGGAAATATTACAAAAATTAAACAAACCAGAATATATGGTTTGCTCCAGCAGGCCATCTTAGATTTACTGTCCCACTACGAGAAAAATATTCTCTCTATGCCAATAATAATACCCTTCTCGTTTAGATGAAGGTTAAGAAAGAGACCGATCTGCAGAATAAAATTTAAAAACAACGAATGTTTTTTAAACCACTGCTGGTGGAATTTAAGTTCACAAGGGAGGTTATCCTAAAAGATTTCATAACCAAAAATGATAAAGTCATTAACACAAGGCGTAACCGAAAAAGTAAATAAATGTGGTTCGATATTGTAAGATATAATGCAATGACAAGTTTGAAGTAACAATGATGTGTCAATATCAAGAGTTAAAGATATTTTACGACATTGTCGAATCTATGCCAATTATAACTCAATGAAAAGGTGAAGTTTAACGAATCAATTGAAATGTCATAAACTTACCATTTCTATAAAATATTGTATGGATGTAACATTGCGGTACATACGACCAATATTCCAAAGTAAATGTTTGTAATCTTCTTGTAATTTCTTATAGCAAACTGTGATATTGATATCCTGGCTTTAAATGATTCTGTAAATGTATCAGTAAACTTTAAATTACTTAGATCACCCTGGTTTTTGTAGGGTTCGTTTTACTCCAGCTTTAGTTTTCAGTGTAGTGTTGTGTTTTCTATGTTTGTATTTCGTTTCATTTTGTTGGCCATGGTCTTGTCTGTTTCCGGCTTAACGATTTCTGTCTGCCCCTTTGGTATCTTCGAATTCCTTTTATAAGAATGACAATAATACTTAATAATAATAAAAATAATAATAGATTAGTTGTATTATTATTGCAATCATCATCTTTATTATCATTCAAAAGTCGTGAATTATTTACGACCGTGTTTTCCCTGAACGCCTACTCGACTAAGGGGGTACTGTAATAAAGGTTACCTGAGAATGTCTTTATGAAATAGATGAAAATAGGTGGCAATTAAAGAAATGTATATTTTTTAAGGATAAAACATATATTTATATTTTGTATACTGGTCTTGGCAAAAAGGAAAAATAATACAATTATAAGTTTAATCTTCTATTTTATCAAATAAATCATCTAAAATCAACTTTATAACAAACAAATAAATAAAAGGAGCACATAGTCAGTCAAGCACTATTAATAAAAATATTATATATACAGACAAATATGCAAATGTCACTCAACCAAGATCAAATAGCTGTGATGCTGAGTCTGCGTAAGTCATTTAGTCGATGAGTCCTGTCTGGTAACAGTTCTTGAGGGTAACTAGTCGGTGGTCGATGCAGAGGTACTTCTTTGCACTGGGTCTGGTTTGCTGCGAATATGTTCGGGTTTTAATGTTGGGTCATCTTCTTAAGTTTGTTGTGCAATCCTCCAATGTTGTTAGTGGTCCTGGGTCCTTGTGTTCTAAAGTGCTTCCAAATTGTTCGGTCTCCGTCTATCCACTGCTCGGTCATATAGTCTGTAAAAGATTGAGTTAGCTGTGTGATGTCTGCGTCGTCGCGGTCTTGGAGTGCTTGGAACCAAAGCGGTACGGAATTTGCTGTCCCAAGGCTTGTGTATTTCTCCATTTTACTTGCGTTAAGTGGAAGAAGCATCCTTTGGTATGTAATGTGGGAAAAACATTTTTTCAACAAGTTGGCAGGTTGAACAGAGGTTATTGGGCAATACGGGTAAGCGTAGCCTTGAGTAATCTTTTGGGGCAGTCCAAGACTTGAAAGATGCATGATAATTTGAACAGCTTGGTAAATGAAAAAATAATGTACATGCATATAATTACACTATAGATTAGTTAAGTACTAAAGAAATAAAATTTCATTACATTTTTTTCAACAATTCAACATTACCTTATAAATGAAATTGGAAGTACTATATTTTAACATAACAAAATTATATTTTTATGTTTTTTTCATTGTTATTTTTGTGAGATGAATTAATTAATATAATATATAAAATTCTAAATTACTTTTTGCTAATGTTTATTGTGGAAAAAAAAATTATTTTCCATTTGCAATATTGAATTCAATACCTATAAGGCCCTCTAAATAATTATTCAATTATAGGTAAACACAGGTTAAGTAATCACTGCATTACCCCTTGGTGTTCCCCTTAATCCCCCTACCTAATGAGGTGTTGTTTTAGGCGAGAGGGCGTTCAGGGAACACACCTTACGACTATACATGTACATGCACTAGCTCTTAAATAATCAATAATTTTTCTAAAATTTTCACACCTTTCTGTGTATTGACACACTTGTTGATATCTGACAAAAAACATATCACCCGAGACAATGATGAAGCCATATCGTAAACCCCTATTAATTCTTTGGTATATCCTCAAAATTTACTGACGGTATACTTCAGAAATATATTATCAGTCGCGTCGTAATTTTCGTTTAATCTCTCTCTGGTTTGTGCCCCTGGCATACAATCTTACTACATGTGTATATTTTTATTGGAATTATTCATGTTTTCTTAGTCACATTTGTTTCATATCTATTACTTCGAGGCTGTCGAGGAGTCAACTGAAGCAAACGAGCGTTCAACGCTCGCGTTCAATGGTTCCGCGATAGCTTGCTAGTGGTCAAAAGCTTGCAACCGTTTGACAGCTTGGCTGTCAATAGTATCTGGCGTGGCGAGTGTTCAAAATGGCTTTCAATTTGCTAGCAATTTGTCAGCAAATTGAAAGCTTTTGTATAAATTTCGCCAGGCCGCTACTGCGAATTAGAATTAAAAACATAACAAATAATTTGAAGTCTGAATATTTAGGAACGACCCATTTGAAAAAAGTGTTTGCAGCATAGATTCCTTGAGGGGGCATTTTAATGCCACAGACAGCCCAAGAATGTTCCACCTAGTGGCCATCAGAGAGTTGTTTACCTCGTTTCAGCAGGTATATTCATCAACAGACACAAACGCAATTGCATTGAAAAAGTTAGCAACAAATTAACATTAACGCCTACTGTGCCTTTAATAATAAAATCATTGGTGTTGACTAACCATTGACAATTAGAGATGTTATCGTTCTTGGTCGTATTCGTAGTGCTTGTCCATCGTGTACCAATCGAAATTCGGCGTAGACAGCAAAGATTACTGCTATCTTCTTTGTCTTTCAATACGATAACAGAAGAAAAAACAAGAGTCTGGCTGAGGCGAGGTGAGCGACCATGTGGAGATTGCAATATGGAAAAAACAGAAAACAAGCATGAAGATATCGCACCAAACATACGAAATATTATTTATCCGTGAACTGGATTCGACGTCAAGCGCTGGTTTTGTCCAGGGCGGGCAAAAAACAAACATTTCCCTTCTATATTGAACAAGTTTTGACACTCTCCGTTCTCATGTATTTTAAACGTCAACGAAAACTACCCTTTTTAGGAAAAAAGAACTACTAAGTTTTGCTGCAAGATAATGTTTTTGTTATGTCATGTTCTGTCCTCATTTCTGATTTAAAACCAATTTCATATGAAATGCAGGGAATCTAAATGAAAAATTATCGAGGCACCCTGAATTTTCAAAAATTGGGAGAAAGAGAGTGTATGATTCGTATGCAATGGCATTCATCAAAATATCTTATTTATTCTATGCATCAACCTGTACGGTTATCAAATTCCCATGTTGAGGTCACCTTCCATTGATATTGGTGACGAATAATTTAACTTGTGGTAATTTTTAGCAGAAATCATTTGAAAACATTCTTTATAAAATTTTTTTGTGTAGTGTGCAATATGGTAGTATAAAAAAGGGGTTTTGACATGATTGTCCATGAGAAGGCCATCAGCCAAATGACAGTCGAATCTATACTCCAACAGGCTATAAGCATCTTCTGTTACCTTTTATATACGATCATTGCCATTTCAAAATAATGTCTATTAAACATGTTTTTTTCTTCACTCCATTTTGATTTTATATAAAATGTTTGTGTTTGGAATTCTAAAATTATTAAAAGAGGCACATATAAATACAGTTTTAACTCAGCCAGCTGAAGTTTGCAGAAAAGTTTTAAAAAGCACCGGCCGTAAAGGTCGCTCGATGCTCGAACCAACTCTGGAAATATCTGGCTACGGCCATGCTGTTGGTTTGGTATCACTTAGAAATATTAAGACGAAAAATTCAACACCATTGATTTGATTTGTTATTTAATGGAAAATCTACCAGTTTCCGATAACCATATAATTATGTGTGGTTGACCTTGACAGAAAGAATTTTTAAGAGAAACTTCCAGTGCACCTTTCCTAAAATAGGAAAACATTCAAATCTCCGGTTTAACGAAGACCGTTTTATTTTTACTCTTTGCTTACCATTGCACATATTTTTGAAACGATTGAAAGGCTTGAAAACTGCATTAAAATGGATAAACTATATTTACTTATTTGATTTTCTCGTGTAAGACTGTTCATTACTTAAATGTTAGGCTTTAATGAAGCGATGCTTTATCGGAATCTTTTTCCAATTTGCTTGCCTACAATTTGTTTTAACCGATTACAAGATGAATGAAGACATATAATAAAATTCTATTGGCTCAGTTGGCTAAATAAATAGCCAATACAATTTTCTACAGACTAATATTATGAGCTATAATTCAAGATAAATTCGACGGAAAAGTTACATACAGTATGGAAGCGTCTTAATTTCTTCAAGCATAGGAACTTAATTAGTGGATTTGTTCTTGTTGTAATCAGCGTTTTTTCAAACTCATTCAAGCCAAATTGTTTGCTGTTTTATTAAGACAGAGTGAAATTAGAATTTAACTACATCAAGAATACTATTTAAATTATTTTCTCAAGAAGAATAGCTAATATAGAATTAAGTGGAATTTTCAAATAAGTACTTGATATATGTTGCAGATATATGCTGGAAATGCAGAGTGATAACCTCTGACGACGACAAAAATTCATAATTAACCAGAGGTAAGTTATTATGTATGTTTTTGTTTTTTATTTTTTTTTATTTGTTTTGCAATAGTCAGGATTTTACATAGCCTGACTAAAGTGTGACTGGGCTTTGACATGCATGAAATGACTATTTTACAATAGAGAATATTATGTTTAAGCCTTATTTTGAAAGCTGATAACTCCCATAATAAACATCCATACTCAAATATAAAACATATTACTTTCACACATACCCGCTTGCACATTAATAAAAACATCCATGTTTTTCCTTACTACCGGTTAACAAAATCTGAATGTATGCATTTTATTTAAGGTTTTAACAGGTATAAGCAACAAACATCTTTCGGTGTTTGCTTATGTGCGTGTCCTCCTTAACAGTTTTTGAAAATGATTATATATAAAATTATAACAATTTACTAAAAAAAATTAAAGCTAATATTTTACTAGAATCTTCAAACACTGTATGTTTTGTAAATAAATATTTGATATACAGTCAATAAAATCCAATCTAAATATCCTAATCATTAAAACATCAAGCTCTTTGTCGGTTCTGTGGATGATTATAGTATTAAAAGTCCAAAATATTCTCTCTCTCTCTCTCTCTCTCTCTCTCTCTCTCTCTCTCTCTCTCTCTCTCAGTATTTTGTTAGTTCTGCAATAATAATTAGCGATAGAGCAGATGTTTGATGGCAATAAAATTCATCATGTCTTTAATTATTGCTTGTTTATCACTTATAATAATTGAAATAGAAACAATTATTGTTTAATGAGGTTGCATTGTTGTACACATTAATCTGACGTTTGGTGGCAGATTATCCTTACTAGTTGTGACGTCATCGTGAGTCATCTGATCATTTTGAAGATACTAAATTACCAGTCAAACCCGTTTGAATCAATTTAAGACTGGTCACTTTGGTTTTATTTTGAATTCGGTTAACAGTGTTCATAAAATAGAAACAATCAACTCATTATCGTATTCTTTATATATAAAATGTGGTGTTAAGTATACGCCGCCCTCCGTCGCAGAATCTTTGTTCTCGTTGTACTAGCTTATAAGCTTTCGGGAAGGAGACCTCATAGCACGGCTTATAATATCTGGCACAAATGAATTATTGTAACAATTAAGATAACCACTTTGCCATTCATATTGAATACCTGAACGACACAATCAAAGACTCATTCTCTCATCATCACTAACTTCTTTTTAACAAGTGTAGTCACCTGGAAATTATTAGACTGACGGGCCTGTCTCATTCTTGTGGATAAAGACAGAGAAACACTACACTCACGACGGTTTCGATTAGCTGAATGTAAGCTCCTCTCTGATTGGTCAATCTATGTTTAGAACATAACAGTTGGGAAAATACTCGAATTCGCATGTTTGCTTACACCGGAAATTTCTTTTTTTTTCAAATAATTAATGATTGTAAAAAGTATTCTAATGCAATATTTTTGTAACACTTATTTTGATTGGCTTGCATTCTACGTAAAATTCACAATCTACTTGCCGTAACTAAGATGAATTCACAGAAAAACCCGCC
>JAULBM010319073.1:0-13651 GCA_032357055.1 Geukensia granosissima | reverse complement strand
AATGATCTTTTATCCAGTCATATCACTGTGTCCAGCACTTTACTGTGTCTAGCTCTATACTGTGTCCAGCACATTATCTGTCCAACAAAATACTGTGTCCACACTTACCCAAATGACCTTTTGTTCACCTTTCACATTTCAACGTGCTGTGGTTGTATCACGCTGCGCTTGCGAAGCATCTCTATTAAATTTGGAAACTCTTTAAAAAAATTTTTTCATGAAATTGTTTCCTGATATTAATATATAGAGGACATCTAAATAAGAAGTGTGTTTCATCCTTGACCAATTAAAATGGGCAAAATTGGCATAATCTATCACTAGGTACCAGAGCGGTCTCCAGTGCTCACCCACAGAGCTGACCCAGTGCGACCCCCAGGTGGCAGGAAGTGGAGACAAGGTAATAATACAGAAAGCCTGGCCATGGACCATAGTGGGTTACATATTCAGAGATTGTCACGCTCCATGCACATAAAAGACCCCTTTTGTAGTTTTTGAAAAAGAGTAGGTTTATGCATCTACAAAAGGCTAAATTTTATGTCCCTACCCATCACTCCCTTTTTCCAGTGGCAGTCAAAAACTGTTGCCTTGTTGTGTCCCATCCCACCCCTTTTTCGATATTGATAATTGTTTAACCTGTTCTCGTCCTGAATGTGCATAAAATATTTGCCACTGGACGTTAAGCAAGCATCAATCAATCAATCAATCAAATCTCTTAACATAATTCTTAAAAGAAATATTTATTACTCACGACATCAAATCTAGTAACAGAATTCTGATAAGTAATACTTCTTTCTTAAGACAATAAATCCCTTAACAAAAATTAAATAAGATATATTTGTTCCTTACTACAAAAGCTCTCAGCAGACATCTGATAAGAAACCGAAGCAAAGTCTGATAACATATTTTTACCGTTGTCGGAATAACCAAAAACTACTTTATTCAACGGAACACAAAAATAAGCAACCAAATATACACAGGATGATATTACAAAAATATTCGACTTCCTAATTGAAAACATGTATGATTAGTTTGGTGGAACATACGATCGCTTTCTGATGGGCACTAATTTGGCTACGCTGCTCGCCGATTAATTTCTTTACTCGTTTGAATCTCTTCAAAAGCTGTCACAGAAAAAGAAAGTTAGTACAAACCTTAAATTTTAGCTTTCATTAACTTGATGATTTTCTCTCACTAAACAATACACGATTCGGTGATTATCCTAACTGCAATGAGCTTGACATTAAAGACACAATAGACAATACGAAATCTGCCTCATATCTTGATCTTCATCTTGAATTGGACAATATTGGACGGCTTCACACAAAACAATATGAGAAACCTGATGACTTCAACTTTCCAAGAGTAAACTCCCCATATTTTGGCAGTGACATTCGTGCTGCTCCGGCGTATGGTTTTTACATCTCCTAGCTCAAACGTTTTCAAGAGCAGGTGTCAAAAACAGAGATTTTCTAGACAGAGCTAGGTCGCTGATACAAAAATGAGTTAAGATAGAAACATGTTGCTCCTCGGTTGAAGTCAATGCTCCAGAAATATAACGATCGACACCACATCTTGTCGGCCGGTATGGAATATCCGTTTTATAGACGTATACGAACCTTATCGTGTGAATCTGTGGGGTAAACCAAAAACAGGCTGATCGCATTCTCTGCCTGGAGATTGTAATGCAAACCATCCCCTTTACACTGAAATGAGTAAAACCGGATTTGAAAATGGACAATGAGGCTAGTGTCTTTATATTGACAGGAACTGTTTTAACTCTTTCGGACCACCTGTGTTCACCCGGTGTTTTTGGTGGGGTCCACTTCGTTGATAGTTTTGTGATTGTTTTAGTTTTATACGGATATGTAGTATGTTTTCTTCGTGTTCTACAGGTAGGTGTGCTTGCCGACTTTTCTCTTTTGTCTGGCCCTTCGGTTTCCCCCGCCTACTTTTCAGAAGCCAAATTTAACTGCATGTAAAGCCTTTGTCCAGATTTAACTTTATCAGACAGGGGCCAAAAAATCGGAAGATCAGCCAAATTTTCTATCTAACATTTTATGGTACATTCATGGACCAAACGAAATATATAGTTCATGCCGTAATGAAAGCAAAAAAGCCAAATATAACAATCATTGATTGAATTTTACAATTGCAAACAGATTTTCTGAAGAGGGCATTGCTGTTGTCGCATAAATAACTACAAAAAGGAATTCAAGGTTGAAATTGTCCCTCCTAAAATTCGATGGTAGCCATCATGAATGGGTTGATCCATATAATATTAGCTTTTCATGGACCTATTACCGGTAATTCAACAATAAGTTAACATTTTCTCGTACTGACGTTGATTTTACGACGGGTGTTGCGCGCAAGAGAGGGATACTTACCCTTCCGGAGCACATGATTCCACTCATGTTTTGTAAAGAAGTTTGTGGATTCCAAACCTTTATTCCTTTTGTGTTCGTTTTATTTTTTATTTTGTTTTAAATTTGTCTTGTCTCTTTGAACACTTTCGATCTCTCACATGGGGTTATACACTTAACATCCAACACAAATTAAAGTATCTGAAAATAAAAAAGGAATTAAACTTAAGCAAGGGGAAGCTTTTCACGCCTCCAAATAGTAGAAGGAAAAACCTCCGTTATAATATCTCAATGAAAGAATATGGAATATATTGCAGACTTCTTAGATCTTAAATACGTTGATTACAAATATTCTAAAGGCAAATTTCACTGCGGCGTGTGAAGCGTTTTCCTGTATATAACTTCACCATTTCTTTTAAAAACCAGATTATAATGTTTAATTTTGCATTTCCTATATTCCTTTGTTTTAAATAGATCTGATAAAATGTTGTATATTCAGATATTTACTATGATGGTTTGACAACAATACAAACCAGATTTTGACGTATTGTTTTTTTCTGTGTTTCCCGTATAGTTTTCTCATTATAAATACTGTTACTCACTCGTATTAAATAACTCGTATTCAAATTATTTGGCAGTGTTTTCTTCCGTGTCAACAAAATAACGATATACTAAGAAGATGTCTGTTTTCCGAACATTAGGAATTATATGTTTGCTTTTATATAAGATAACTTTTGGATATGGTAAGTATATATCTTTTGTTTAAATTATCCGAAAAATAGGTAGACTGACAAATATTAATTAGAAAATATATGCAGGTGGTATAAAAATTAATACAGTGCGACATATTTTTTGACAATTGACTCGAACCGGTCCCTTCTGGTTTGTAAATTTCGCAATCTTAATATTATTCGGAATCATTTTTCTGTAAACACCTGCATGGTCTTACAGTTTCTCAAAACTTAAAATCAAAATCATATTTATCGGCTCCTAAAGTGATTTTAAAAGAAATATTTGGCGAGTAAATGATTCGTTTGAGCTAGTAAATTTTACATGTTTTTATATTATCCGTCCATGCTTGTCTTCTGTCTTTTTTAAATTTCGTAAAAGTAATATTGTAATATAAGGAAGGAAAATGTTTTAACAAAACATACAGTTTCTGTTGCATTCACACGAGAAAGTAGTAATAAAAATGAATTTTGGTATATTTAAAAAACACAACATAATTCAATGTGCGATTCAGTGTTATTGCTATTTTCAGTATAATAAGGAAAGAAATTAGTGTAGAAATGTAGACATATGGATAAGAAATTAAAATCTTAATAAATGAATGACCTATGGGATAACTACTGTGACTTTCCAGGTGTTCTGCCAAAAATATCAAAATTTGGCTATTTATATCATTTTGTTTACTATTTCTTTTATAGTGCATCATGTTTGATAATTTTTTGGACCGCCTCGGTGGTGTAACGGTTAGCGTGTTCGTCTCGAGTGCTGAAGGTCGTGGGTTCGATCCCCGGCCGGGTCAAACCAAAGAAATTAAAATCTGTATTTACTGCTTCTCCGCCAGGCGAGCAGCATTAGGGAGTATGAGAAAAGACTGGTCGGTCTTGGGTCAGAATAATGTGTCTGTAAAGTGGCATGTCTTCCTGCGGACTGTTGCTTTCGTGAGCTAGCACGTTAAAAATCCGGCTTAGCGTGTCGGTCTAGTACAAAACAGGTTTCATTTATCATCACTCATCATAGATATGCCCTCGTCTTAAAAATGCATTAAATATTTGTCACTGGAC
Organism: Geukensia granosissima; assembly: GCA_032357055.1. NCBI lineage: Eukaryota > Metazoa > Mollusca > Bivalvia > Mytilida > Mytilidae > Geukensia > Geukensia granosissima. Next base: position 9,501 of record JAULBM010319073.1, on the reverse strand, counting down.
GTTAAGCACCATCAAATCAATCAATCAGTCAATCAATCAATCAAATTGATTATTTTTGTTCACTTTATCTTATCCTTTGATGAAAACTAGTTTTACCATCAAAAAGGGCAAATGGGTAATCAAGGCCACTTAAGCTTCTGTGATTCAAAATTTCAAACTTTTGAGAAAATTTGATAGTAAATCTATCATATGTTCCACTTTGACAAATCATAGTGTTGAAGATTATTAACCTTAAAATATAGAATATTATATATTTTACATTATGAAGTACCCTAGATTGATTTCTTGCTGTACACATTAGGAGTCAGGGTCCAATCAAGTCATAAACATGATGAAGCTCCAATACAAAGCAAAAAAAAATAAGGCGAGTGACACCTTTTTTGAATTTTTTTCATAGCTATCTAATAAATGAAATGTTAAGTAAAATGTTTACAGTTCGGATAAATCAATATCATCACCAAAGCAAATGAAATATCACCAGGTTATTACTACAATGAGTAACACGACGGGTGTCAATAGTGGAGTAGGAGTTGCTTACCCTACCGGAGCATCTGAACTCACCCTGGTTTTTGTAGGGTTTGTGTTACTGCAGCTTTAGTGTAGTGTTGTGTGTTCTATGTTTGTCTTTCGTTTTATTTTGTTGGTCTTGTCTGTCTTCCGACATCACGATTTCTGTCCGCTCCTTTGGTATCTTTGAATTCCTTTTAAAATGTTTAAATGATGTCACTTATGATATCAAGAGGGGCCATAATTGACAAAATCGGGGTTAAAGATTTTTTTTGTAATAATTGCATTCGGTTAATATTCCCGCATTTATATATCAGTAAATAATTTAAAAAAACAATAAAATGTTTGTATTTATTTCAAATCTATATCTGATTAAAGCTTTGAATGATATACAAAACTTGACGAAATTTAAATAAAAGCGGTTACCTCGAAAAAATTTAAAGGTCATGTTAAAGACCAAGAATAAAATCATTGTTGCTTGTCTTTTTTTAAAAAGATTTAAGTTCGTGATATTTTTTCGAATCTGTAATGCAATCAGTTAAAATTTAACTTCACACATATCGGTGAATACTTCTATGGTTAGACCTATATGTAGATTAAAATATGGATCAGTGAGATAAAAATCATAAGTCAAATCTATTGTAGGGGTTTAATATAATTTAGTCAACCAGTGCATGGAAGATTCAATGTGGAATTTTTTAGAAACTTGAAGATCTTCTAATAAGACATAATGTTCTCTGTTATAACCCTTTTCCAATGGAGAAGTTGTAACCAAAATTTTTGAAAATTATTTACGTTCATCTTCTGAAATTTGATATCTCGAGGACTTTTACGAGGAAACAACATCGATTTAATTGTATTTGCAAATATGCCAAAGGTTGAAAAAGGTCAGGCTACCGTAATAATTTAAACGGAAACCTACATAATTTCTCTGAAATGGATATATATATTCATCAAATGTCATAAACTGAATCTCGATAAATGGTTTTTGTTTGTTATATTACAAATACGTTGGCTAAATAGACCGATTAAAATGCAACGGAATTCTGGGAACGTCATTGTTCTGGTGGATTGTCATTGGTCAAGACGTCATGTACAATGGCGCATATATTTTTCATTGCGTTTACGAGAACGGACGTCAATTTTCCGCATTCTTCCACTTGCCGTTAACTGAACATTTTATTATTTGGTCAATGGGTGTAACTAGAAATTCATAAATTTTAACTAATCTTCCTTTTTGTGGCCCCTAGCGTGTCAGACGAAGGTAAATCTAAAAACATGCTTTACATGCAGGTGTGTAAAATCGGTTTTTTAAGTATTTGTTTATTAATGCAAGAGATATATTGGGGTACACCAGCTAATCAGAAGAACAGTTGTGACAATAGACAGGATTAGCACATAAATAAAATAAGTAAGTTTATTTATACTGAGCTATGAAAACGGGTTTGGTTTTTTGTTTTTCTAATTAAACGAGTGAAATATCCACCAAAGATGCAGTAACCGGGAAATCAGATGGTCGCAAAAATTAAAGAGATTAAATGAGCAAACAATGTAAAGTTTCGCTAGGCTTACATCGCTATATTTGGGCGAGAAAATCTTGATTAAGTAGGGAATATGGTTGCAATATCTTGAGACGCAGTTTTTTTCTGAAACTTATCTATATGTACCACACGGCCCTAATATGGCAAATAAAAATATAGAAAAAAGGAGATGTGACATATGAGACAGTCATGTAAAATGTATAAATGTCAAACATTTACAGCTTGCCCTATGACATTTTATAAAGTATTATCATCCACACATTAAGAAAAGCTGTAAAATGCCCTAAATTAAAATGTAATGATATTCAAATGCAAAATAATCGGCAAATTAAGAAAAATGTAAAGAATTAACACAAATATAAGAACAACGACATCCACTAGATTATAGGTTTCTGGCTTGGGACAGGCCCATTGGAACGGTTAAACAGGTTTGTTAGCAAACAATCCATCCCTAACGTAGGACGGTGGTGTAAAAACAACATAAAAAGAAACATTAAAAAACCAATTGCATAGAATTCACATTTTGAAGTCGATTATGCATAGTACAAATGTTTTAAAAATACAAGAGAAATGCTACCAGGAATTATAGAGTTATCTCTTGTCGGAGAAATTGGCTTATGACCATTAACAACTGATGTTATCTATCAAAATATAAAAATATCATCTTTTCTCAAACTTATTATACATTTATGTTTGAGTTCATGTTTTCTTATGGCCATGACAATTTCAAGAATATTTAAAAAAATGTGCCATTTAAAATAAAGACGGATTAATATTTTACATCAAAGAAAAATCTCATGCTGTATCATTGTGATTATATTTCAGACAACCTCGCTCTTCGAAAGTCAGCATGGCAAAGTTCAACATTTCACCAAACATATTTCGCAGATGCAGCAGTTAATGGTGACAGGTCACCAACGTTTAGTTCCGGTTCCTGTGCAGTAGCAGAACCACGCATGTCAAACTCATGGAGAGTAGACTTGGGGACAGTGTGTACGATTCATCATATCACTATTTACTACAGATTCGAATCGCAATCTGATTGGGGTATGTAAATCTGCTTCATTTTGTGGGCGCAACGAAACCAATTGCTTTAGGTGACTAGACATGATATGAAATTTACATGTTGTCGTGTAAGACAGACAACCGATTAGATTTTAAGTATATATTTGAAATTTATTCTAGACATAGGAAGCGCAATATTAATGTATGAATCAAGGCATTTTGAGAAAGATTTTTCAATACCAATACTTTAACATGGAGTGGTAATGGGAAATAATGTGAACTGAAATTTGAACTACAGTTGCGACAAAAAATTAGAATTTCAACGATGGCTGCATAAGATGGCTGTAAAAACAAGCAGGCGAAGATAGCTCAATTTTATAGATGAAATGTAGTGGTCAGATGGAACCCTTTGATATTTTTGCCCTTTTTCAAAATAGATATCCAATTTGTCTTCCCTTCCGATATCTTGGTGAAGAAGGAGAAAAATTGTCGCAGGAACCAATATTTTGATCAAGAGCTAGCTAATTGCAGTTATCGAAAATGATTTTACCGCATTTGAGAATGTATTTATTTTTATTGGCTAAATAGTAAATAAATTCAGTTGAACGTGTTTTAATTGATGTCCCTGTTTTAGAAAACCATGTATAACATGTATTAATAGTGATTGGATTTGGACTAGTTGTCAGACACAGCCGGAAATTGTCTAGTTCCGGAATATTGTGATTTCATTTTTTGAAATTAATATTGTACTTTGTTTCCACCTTTGTAGATATATGAAATGGGATTTCTTTAAAGTTTGTTTTTTCGGTTCTATTATTACATCCTTTGCCCAAGTAAGCTTAAATTACAACCTCTACTTTAACTAAACTTTGAAGAGACAACACACAGGATGTTTGCTTCATACTTATACCTACTCCTCAAAAATGGACCAAGAGGAAAGTTTGTTTTCTTAGGTTTACGACATACGAGATGATTTTAACTTTAATATGGTAAACTTCCCATATTTATGTGGCAATATTTATTCCGTCCTGCTTATGGGGTTAATGCATCTCAGTTGTTTCTCATGTTCCTGTTCCAAATATTAGAATTTTCTGAAAAGAACAATGCTGTTGTCACGTAAATTTCTACAACAAAGATACGTCCAATCAAGGTTGAAATCGTTACTCCGTACATTTTATGGTCGCCATCATGAAATGGTCAATTCAAATGGTATCGAATAATTTCATAGAAAAACCGCCATGTCCCATTTACACCGTGCACGTCTTATCTAATATTTGAAACCGAAAATCGAAAATATATCACACAAAATATTTCAAACATAACATTTGGTGGGGCGTGTCAATATATATGTGTGTAAAACCTACCTATGAGCTCTTTATTGTCCTGATTGACAAAATATTAATGAATTCTCCTGAACTGATCATTCCTGGTATAATATCTGCCATGGTAATAGTAAACTCAAAATGAATTGTCTGTTATTTGAAATATTTAATGGCTTTTCCCTTCCATAGGATTTGTCTTTTTATCTCGATTTTTTTATCTCGGCATTCTTATATAATAGTTTTAACGCTGCTAATCAAAGGAAGCTTAATATACGTACATAGCATAACGGAATTCCAAATAGTGGACAACATTAGTACTTCTAATATTTCTGGATCTAGACTTTCCTATGTTTTTTTTTTAATTTACCTTGACCAGAATCTACTCTTTTAAATACGTACAGATCACGATAACATTCCAAGTAGCGTAACACCGTTGGTAACCATGTATTTCAATCACAATCATATTCATTTGTGAACATGATCCAGTTGTTACACCGTACGCGTATAGCTTGAACCATATATTTATACCCATAAGGTTCGACATAAGCCTTTGAGAACTCTAATCAGCGACCAAAAGTATTCAAATATTATATAAACTGTTTTAATGCATGGTAAATGAATAAAAGATTAAAATCAAGATGTTATTCAAACTAACTGCATGGCATATCTCTTCCACAGAGTACAAAGAAAAAAAAAGGAAAAAAAACCGTCCCTGTTATTTTTATATAACTTGAATGTGGTTCTAAACAAAACTTGGGTATAATAACTCCATGTAAAAAGCTAAAAATGCTAACACATCGGATCTATTCAAACCAAATATTTAAACAGACAACACTATGCATCCTATTGACGTTTTTATTATATTACTAATATTTTTGTTTCCGCGTTTTTAAAAAATAATAATTATAATAATAAAAATAGAAATTAGGCAAAACTAAAAATTGAAATGAGTACAATTCTACTTTTTACAGAAATCCACTATCAAGGACGAATGGCCGGATTTTTTCTGTATGTTTCTAACACAACAATCAAGGATGAAGGACATCTTTGCATTCACAACACAGAACGGCCAGCACCTCAGATGACCATAGAGTGTCTTACCCGTGGCAGATACGTCATTTTTTACAATGAAAGGCAGAGTGGAGTTACGTATCCTGAATATTACTCTTCTGAAATTTTCAATGAACTTTGTGAAGTTGAAGTATATGGTAGGTTGTCATTTGCTTTCATAACGTTTCAAATATTAACGACCAAACTAATTTAAACTCGACACTAACGACAGAACAAATCATCCACTCAAAACAAATTTGTAAACTGACAAATTTGTAATTCGTTTTTTTTGTCAATATGACATATTTCAAAAGGCATTAACGTATCGCTATACCCACTGTGCTCATGCCACTTTTGTTTGACTGTTAGTTCCTGAGGCTTCCACAAGCACATTAGTGGTCAGCAGGTTTTATTTGGTCTCGATAAATTACCAGATTTCTAGATGACTAATCTTCTTCTTTTTTCGGATACCGGAATTGAAGATAAACAATTAGGCGGGTATCTATATAGATGTAGGAACTGCTTACCCTTCCAGGCCACCTTAGTTCATCCCGGTTTGGATTTGTGGTGGGTTGTGCGTTGTTCATAGTTGTATGCTTCTTTCAAGTTTCATATGCATATGTGTTGTCTATTTCGTGTTCTCTAGATTGCCATGTCTGTCGACTTTCCTCTTGTCCTACCCTTCGGTTTATTTTCGTTTTCTCTTTGTATCTTCCTTTCAAGTATTTTTGTTTTGTTTTTCAAGAATATTCGGTTGCCATTTCATACGATCATTATATATCGGTTCTGTTGAAGTGTCAGATATAGAAACTGGTCCACAATAGTTATGATTTTTATATACCTTTATTACACAAACTCCTTGTGGACAGTTTACAGGAATCAGTCTGTGCATTTTTTTTCTATTTGAATGTTCGACCCTCCACAAGACCAACTCCTACACTGGTAGATGGATTTCATCAAAACTTGAGATATTATTCAGTACTTAATAGTATTGTTTTTTAAAAAAAAATGTTTTATATTTTTTTTGTCTTGCCAATTAAACCCCAGACATCGCATTTGCTATATTTTAGTACTTCTAAACAAACGTTACAAAATATAAATGTAACCTAAACATAATATGTTGCTTTTTTTGTTTCGAACGACATTCATACAGGGCTAGTGATAAGAAACATCTGGACGTTGCCATTTCTACACATCTCGTGATAATTGGATCTCGCTTGTATCAATTATTTTTTTGAATGAGAATAATAATCTTTAATCAATTGACTTTTATCATTTTTCCGATTGCAGCTGATAATTCGCATTATAAATTACTTTGACTTGCAATGAAGGCTTAGTCAATGAATTATCTCTCGTTGATGATACCATGCATGAATTGTATTTAGGGTGTCCCCCAGGGATGTATGGAGAAGACTGCATTTATGTGTGTCCAGACAATTGTAACAGTAACTACTGTGATATAGTCAATGGAACTTGTTTCAGTTGTATTGAAGGTTATGAAGGAAAAATATGTAATCAACGTAAGTTAATCTTTAACGTTTATTTATAATACAAATTATCAATGTAAAAAATATTGAGAATTATGGTATGCTCTATGCTTCACTCCTATGAGTAACATCTCATCAGTAGCATTAGAACTAAAACATAGGAAGTCCAAGAGCCAAACGGACATTGTAACAAGAGAAACACTCATATCCAAAGAAACAGAAAAAGGAAGCCAAATCCGACCGTAAGGACAACTACTAAGTGCAATACATGTTCGCCTAATTATTTATTTATATTCAACAAGAAGAATATGGAATATATGCCATAAAAACACAACCCACATATTATACATGTACATTTCGGGGCCTTTTACAGCTTCCGTTATGGTATGGACTCTGGTTCACTGTTGAAGGCCATAATGGGACATGTAAAAGGTAAAATTCTACTGTTACTTGGTGGTTTTCTGTCTCATGGACAATCATGCCACATCTCCTATTTTTATATATGTTTATATAAAATATTGAAAAGCCAAATGTAACTGCGTGTGAAACGCTTTCCTGGATTTATCTTTATCAGACATGCTAGTGGTCGAAAAACATAGAGACCAGTCAGTCAAATTTATGATTTTTTGGTATCATTCATGGTCCAAAATACTTATAGAGTTCATAACGCAATAAATAAAACAGTCAAATATAAAGATTTTTAAATATAGGAAAATTTTGTTTCGTCGATAACTATTTCGAGATCGTTTGTGAAGAGTAAATATCTGAGAAAGGAAGTTACAATTTGAAAACTGATAAAAAAAATAAAATAAATAATAAATGATAAATGATTTTCAGTGTAGTGTTGTGTGTTCTTTGTTTGTTTTTCGTTTCATTTTGTTGGCCATGGTCACTAATTTGTTAAACGAAAAATATCTAACATGAGATAGAACACGGAAAAAATGACTAAAACATATTGGCCTTAACTTGAAAAATTAACAAAATATATTTTAGCATGCGAAGACTTTTACTACGGACAAGAATGCGGGCTGGTTTGTGGAAATTGTTTACACGGAGTAAAATGTAACATTACTGACGGCACCTGTCCAAACGGATGTTCTGCGGGTTGGAAAGGACATATTTGCCAGGATGGTAATACTAATGATTTTTTATTTGAATAATTTTCTTTTCAGTTATAATTGAGGATAAAACCTCAATAAAGTGCAATGCACATCAGTAAATTTATCAATTTACACTTAAAGAAACCAAATTATGTGGACAGCGTCTTATTGATTGTAAGAACATGCCTCTGTATAAGCGTCGACAAAATCTAAAGTAAAAATCATTGCTTGAAAATTTCATGATTTTCATTAGAAGCTACTTTTATATTTACATAATTTTAAACATTCAGGATTAGAACCATATATAGGAAGAGATCATGAAAGGTTTAATAGCACTAAAACTCTTAGATTTTATCAGGGGAAAATTTGAGCAAGAAAATATACTTTTATAAAGTCTAATAAATTTTTCAGTCAAATGATTTTGATAAATTAAACCCTGCAATTCAACATTTTGTAGACTATGTTAAGTGGTGTTCATCTAACTAAACTGATGGTTATAATTTGTCACAAAATTAAAACTGAACCTTTTTAAACGCATTTAAGTCTATATAAATTATTTTAATCTGATAAGTAGGGTAATTTAGGAAACAAATTTTTTGTACTGTTGTTAACCAAATGCATATTTCTCACTTCTAACCGGTAATGATTTGAGAAAAATTTAAATAAGACCTTCTAAAACTTTTGAAACTACGATAATCAACTGAAAGATTCTACATGTATAATTTACCATTTGCTTCCTCCTATCAGCATGCATCTTACAATGTAGTACGATTAAATGATACTCATGCAATATTCATTGTATTATTAAGGAAAATGAAACTAAACATGATATTTTCATACAGGTAAAGATCAATTTTTCAATGCAGTATAAGGCAAACAGTTCAAATATGTTATTTAATCTTAGTGCTTTAAATTATTTCACATTATGTTTTCTTGGAATTTAACACTACTTTAGATACCCTTTGTGTTACCTACTGATTAACCGTATACTGTGATGAGGTAATAAAATAATTTAAAAAAAATGTTTAAATCAGGCAGAATGTCTTTACGAACTTCAAAGAACAAAGTTCATTACCTCCTTCCATTTGATTTATCTAAAAAAAAAAAAAAAACAAAAACAAAAACAAAAACTAACACTTGTTAGGAAAACATAGATTGATTTACAACAGAAAAACTAACGCGGAAATATTCTGATGTATATTTTATGAGAACTTAAATTTCAATTTAAGAAACATTTTTTAAATAATACGGACATTTATATATCATGAACTTTTATTTCAGTATCAGATCATTTTATCTATCCAATAATTATTACTGTTATTTTTCAAATAAAAATCGATAACTATCAGAATCTTTTATACTCTATGTCAGAGTTTGTTGGAACGGCTAAAAACGTTATGAAAGAAAAACTATCTGCCGTATTCTTATAAAATAGTGTTTATTTTGTAGATTGAAAAAAGTGCAAGTAACTTGCAATAATACTTTTTAG
>JAULBM010319062.1:0-13651 GCA_032357055.1 Geukensia granosissima | reverse complement strand
CTCTACGCGCCTTCACGTAATTCCTTGTTTTTCAATATTTGATCCCGAACGTATCTGATAAAGTTTAATCCAAGAAAACGCTTTGGACGCAGTGTATTTAAGACATTTTCAATCGTTGTTTCCATTTTGTCTACAATTTGTTTGGTAAAAGAACTATTGCATGGCACTAATTTTTTTCTAAGAACTTTGTTTCGTGCCCTGTGAAATTATGCAGTACACAATCCAGTGAATTGTGTCTTTCTTACATGTATTCCATATTCCTTCTTTTAGATATGGTACTAATTTTGCTTTGATTAGTATGCCTTCAGGATTGATATAGATTTTACACTGTTAGTTTATATCGGCCCTAGGGTTGATATGGCTGGGCCCTCACGTGCTATCCGTAAGAGTTGTGACGTCACATTTATTGTAGTTTTCTGCTGCATTAACAGGCTATTATTATGTTCCGTTTCTAGCATCCAGTTGTATTCATTTCTGGTATAAATGTATAATTATTTTATTTATTTTTGCATAACTAAATCAATTAACGGACAAAATACGTGAAAAATAGATAATTAGATGTCAATGTTTTCCAAATCAACCCTGTTATAATCCCTCGATTCGGGCGAAAGCCTTCGGGGTAGATATTGGTTCTCGGGATTATTCCTTGGTGGATATGGAAAGTGACATGTAACAATCTATAATTATCATGTACTTATAATATACATATGTGTTTTTTATTAAATGTGATAAAGACATTCGAGCGACTCATATCACTAAAATTTACAGAAGGTGCATTTTCAATTGGTTATCGATAAATGCCAGTGTGTTAAATATGGATTTTGAAAAACAAAATTGCGCCCTTGATTTTTCTACCCCCTATTACTGATTATAAGATATTATTTATTATTTTGATTGATTAAATAATAGTCCGGAGTTTTTAGGCTGTCGTCAAATACATATACAGATTAATACATGTCCTTTTCCATATCCGCTGCAGTGGCTGATCCAAGGGGGGCAAGGGGCCGAGCCCCCTAATGAAACGTATAAGTATAATAAAAAATGATACGTTTGGGGTCAATTTTGGTCTTAATCTCCATTAAAAATGGATAAATTGATGAATTAAAAAGGTCCAAAAAAAGTGCCCCCCCCCCCCTTTTTTTTAAAGTCTGGATCCGCCTCTGCACTGTTTGTTCTTTTGAAAAAAAAAATCCAAAGAAATTTTCTTACAACAACTATACATGAAAAAATAAACTGGCCCGTGAGGGAGGCGAAAAACATTTTTTGATCCGCATACAAATCCTGCCCCCTTTCCCCCGAAAATCAAATGGTCCGTGCCTAAGGCTGTCAAAATAAGTGTAGGTTACAATGTACTTAAAATTTAAAGAAAATGACAAGAACGAAGAGCTTAAAAATTTGTAAATCGAAAGTATTGCAATTATGTAAAGAGGATTTTCCGGAAACATTCCGATATTTCCATCTGTCGTCTGCATGACATTTGTTTTGTTAATAACTAAGTTATGGCAAGTATGCATACTGTAAGCAGGCAGTTTAAATGCGCCAGGATATCAGAGACCGATAGCAAAGTTTGATAAGGCGCACACAGGGTTATCAGCCTAGGTGGGAAGCAACGGGTCTTGTATTTCCGGTTATATTACATTGTACGTATGCAAAAGTTCGGCCTTATTTAGTTCACCAGTTATTCAAAAAGTCATTAAATCCTTAAAATAAAGCAGTTAAGCGAATTCATAATTTCAAAAGTCTGATGTTAACGTGCTTTGGGTTTTATTTGCGAGCATCATTGATGGTGACTAGGATACCTGGAATTTTTCAAACGGGTTCTTTAAGTATAACTGAGGAGCATTTCGCAAAAGTTTCAAACCAATTCGCCGAAATACGATAAATCCGCCAAGCGGATTCAGACATTTTTTTTAAAATCACCATTTTTACTGGTTTTAAAACTGGTAAAAGACAGCTTTATTTAGAATTTTATTCAATTTCCTATTGGAATATTCATTTTTTTGTTAAAAGTTTGTTCATCTGAATGATTCTTATTTACACAACCACAAATTGCGTTAATAGCGCCATATTAAATGGAGCAATCATAGAAAATTAAATAGTTGCTGGCATACATAATAAGGGTCAGCAATTTATGAATCATTATTTATAATGGTTATGACTGTCCTATTTTTTTATATTTCAATTGGCAAACAATTACGGGAAGTACAAACACTTGAACAAGTGTCGCTTTCAGCCCAGTTCCGACTAGTCTTGTCAGATTTCATGTGATTGCAGCACTAGCTACACGGTTCAGGTGGTTTGCCACCACAGGAATTTTTAGTGGTGCTTATAACGGAATAAATGCTTTCATAATGATTAAATTGTGGCAGTTGTTGTTGTATAACATTTTACAGATTACAGGTAAGAAAAATAAAAACAAATACATTTAGACTGTATTTGATAAAATATATATTGAAAAGAAAATAAATCTTCCGTGAAATACACTACTCAATTCGTATTTTTCTGGTTGGAAACCACAAGCAGTTGTTTTGCTCCATTCATTTTTTGTAATTGTTCTTCGGTTTTAAAGTAGCAAGTGCGCTTTCTGCTTATTGGATAACAAGAAACTCGAACATCAGTATAACTGTCAGGCTTTGGGCATATATATCAAGATGATTTTTTTTTTCCTTTTTACAGTCTTTTAAAATTCGAAAATCAAAGTTAATGTTTGCAGAAGTGCACAAAAAGAATGACATGTGTCTATCATCAAAGGTCATGTTTGCATTTATTTTTCAATGTGACTGGTTAACGCTACGCAATCTATTCTTCATCAATAGAATATTTAAATTTTAAATATACATGGAAGATAGTATTTTAATATAATACTATATTGTAGCAGGCAAATAATGTGCCTTTGTTGAAAGTCAAGAAATTGCGATGCTCAGTCGTACCATTTTTGGTTTGTTGTAATTTTTGAAGGAGACAAAAATTGAGTAATTATCATTTTGACATTTCTCAGTAAATGCAGATAAACATCGCGCTGAGTGTTTCACCAAAATACTTTAATGTTAAATATTTAAAAAAAAAAAAAAAAAACATCCGCTATTTAATGGCATTTTATTTGACATATAATAATAGTGATATTGATTGTTATATATGCTGCAAGAAATTACAGAAAACATTTATAAAATGAATAGCATTTGAAATGTGGTGACAGATATGTACATATCTAATAATCGCACAGATGGCAGAGCTCAAGGGAGATTGCATCAAGACTAATGCCCAGCTAAGACTATATATATTTGTAGACAAGCGGATCGGAGACAAACCAAAATAATTTCTCTGTTTGCAAAATAACCAATAAATCCCTCCAATTCCTTTATGCCCTTACAGTGTTTTTAACATGCAATGAAAATAATAGCAAAAATCAACAAGTGATAACGACTGCAAAAATGGAAATTAATAATTCCACTTCATCACCAAGATCTCGGAATTTGTTGTACTCAGTTCCAAAACTTCCTTACTCAGATACAGTGACTGAACGTCAAGCTTTTACGGAAAGATTTTCGATGCATGTGATTCGACTTGCAGTCAGATACCACCCATAGCCTAATGGAAATGAAAATAAAGAAAAGGACCCCAAAATGCGTGTATATTCAATAAAGCATATGGTGATAGAAAAAAGAAAAGTATAAATAAAGACCTGGCTAGGCGACCGTTTCACAAAAGTTCGTTAGTGTTACGAGTGTTCGTAACTTACATTGGTTATATAGGACTAAGGTTTACGACTTTTTGTGAAACGTTCGAAAGAGTACTGAATAATAGATTGCTAGATAAATATACCGAAGAAGTTAATTAAATGACATAAATAAAGAAAACTGCTGGTTCTGATTATGAAACGAAAAAAATAAAAAGAATGGGCTACCATTTTACATGGCCAGTGAATAGTTCCGCTTAATTTAGAATTCAAAATGTGTTTACAAAAAGTCGAGACTGGAATGAAACACTATAAGATCTACAAAAATTTTCCGATAGATATAGATATAACGATGAAAACAGTAGAAAAAATTCGCAATTAAATCAACAAAAGTGCAAAAACGAATTTATAAAAAAAAATCTCATGCCTATTTACATTAGATTCTTGCGCCGACAAAGCTCAAGGAAACCCTTAAATTTAGTAAACTAACCACTATCACCGCATAATCATAAACGGAAGAAACCTTCTGACTTCTCGCTGACTGAACTGTCAGAAGATGTTTAATATCTACCGACATATACATAAAAAACGATAGATTAAATTAACAAAATATTTAGAAATCAACAACCGCTCCCAGAAAACAGTTGCTTTTTATTTAACACAGATGTCCTGTCTTCTTTGACAAGCTTTAAATTCTATACCATCAAATCATGAACTTTATGAGACCTGTAGAAGTTTAAATTCTACTGCCATATTTTAATATGCACCGAAACCGTGTATACTCCAAAATTCAAATATTTAGTGAAATCAAAACAATTATTAACAGATAGAAGTGATTTGTATAGTGTGAATTCTTGATGTTTTAATCTAACTTTAGAAAATGGAGAAAGACGCTCATAAACGTGTCCATATTTAAACCTTGTGTATTCTGGAGTTATAAATGACAGAAATCGTTGCAAATTATTCCTGCATTTGCAAACTCAATTTACTTAACATTCAGCTTGATTAACGATTTGATAAAACTTAAATTGAATTCCTTGATGTTACAAAATGCATTGAAATCATGATATGTCCAAATACGAACCCATTTTGCAAAAGAACAAACATTTTTACCAACATTATAGCTTCGGAATTCACATAAAACTACAAGCAATACAAAATATAGAAAGACTAAGGGAGAAAACCCGTCTCTTTTCATAATCAAACTAAATATATAATCAAACTAATTTAACAAACAACTTGTCGGACCTTTGCGATCGTAATTGTAACATTTTCCGTTATATTATTTACCTACCAGATTAAAGACAAATACGGAAAATGTTGTGGCATTTATACCAAGCTAGCACAAGGATGTTTTTAAGTTTTAATAAAGTTTCCCTGAAGAGCTTTCTAAAGGATATTTTTAAAACGTTTTAATTATTATTCCCTAAAGGACATTCGTTACATTTAGTTAGCTGTAGTCTACGGAAATCGCTACCATCGAAGAATTCAGTTTGGACACGGTATCTTCCCCCTATTATATTTACCACTATTAAAAAATCATTATTTCTCCTTTTCAAACATGGAAAAGGATAGACGTTTTGCTAGTTTGTTTTTTAAAAGATAATTTAAGATAAATTAAATGTTCAAGGCTTACTTTTATCTTAATATAAATATCAGGACATTTTCTATAGAATTTTAGGCAAAAATGTAAAAAATTAATCCTTCATTTTTAGAAAATGTCCTGATATTTATATTAAGATAAAAGTAAGCCTTGAACATTTAATTTATCTTAATATAAATATCAGGACATTTTCTATAGAATTTTATAGGCAAAAAACAAAAAATTAGAAAATTTAGAAAATTCAAACAGACTCTGTCTAGTTTGTTTGATTAAATTGTAAACTTGAAATTATTATTTACAAAGTAATATGATAATTAATGATGAAGACAACAAACACAAACTGGTGCGCCGTGCAGCTGTACATTGCTGTACTTCCCCTTATTCCTGCTGCTGAATTTGAAGATGTAAGGTTCAATAGAACAGGTCGACACTAGGTTTGCTACACTCCTTTTACAGACTAGGCGTGTCTGTTGAAGGTTTTATCCAGAAAAGCGCTTTACACGCACTTAAATTTGGCATATGAATATTTTTAGAGACCTATCTAGATCGTGTCTTTCTCGCATATATTCCATATTCCAGGCACTCTTCCTTTTTATTGCATCATAACTTGCTGGGTAGAACAGAATAAACACTTGTGGAACCACTACGAAACACAGGGATCAAGTTTACTAACCATCTATAATTTGTGTGCCAAATGTTCATATATCATGCATATTTTAGTATTTATTATAGTGTATTATGCATCGCTTCATATTTTTGCTTACGACTATTGTTACATTAGTGCTGTATAAAATAAATTCAGAAAAATAATTATTTTCATATATTTGTTCCTTTTTCTTCATAATATCCATTCAAGAAACATACAAAATATTTCAATCTGCACCCGGTCTACAATTAATAACAAGAGAATTGTTGAATGTCTTGTCCTTTGTACAATTTTCCCCTCTAATCCTCTGAGAGATTACATGGCTTCAATCAAATTTAATGAACCCATTATTACCAATCTTTTATTGTTTTCCTCATATATCACATCATTTCATATTTACCGAATCAGTGATTTGTTTTGATATATCTAATTTATTGTATACATTTCCAAGATGACACAGAAAATCATTGTAAATGAATGAATACAATTTGAAAATATTGTCCTCCATTGCTAATTGGTTGAATATACATAAGATGATCACGAGTTATCCAATTAAAAATTGAGTCAGCATATTTATTTACGCCAGTAGAAATGGTATTATTACGTGTACATATAATTTTAGAATGTGTAAAAAAAAGAAAACGGGTAAGAATTTATAATACGCGTAAAAAGTTGACAAAAGACGCGTAAAACACATAAAACGTAAAAAAAGAAAATGTTCGCGTTATCATGGCAACCAATGATATTTTGCTTTATATATGAAAACTGAATTTCTAAGTGCACTAGATAATGTAGGTATAGATGCTATTTTTATATTAAGTTTTGGATGTTCATTCTCTACCAAAATCGCGCTAAAAAGACCGGCTCCCTTAGAATTGTTACACAAAATTGCATTATCTATTGAAGAATTACACGTTACAGATTAACGATTGCTTCATTATGATGTTTGATCATCATCATCGTCATCATCGTCATCATCATCATCGTCATCATTATTATTGCATCACCTATTACAGCCAGCAACCGTCGCTGTTTTCCTCAAGGCCTTCAATTACAACTCCCTGGCAACAAGAACGAAAAATTGCATTTGCGGACATTTTTTTCAAAAGTGTAGCTGCATACTGTAAAACTGAAATGTCAAATTTCGTTTCATTACGCTTGACAAATTCTGGTTCCAGTTTTAAATACACTTTTTGCCATTCTTAGGTGGAAACTTGGAATGGAATTCACCCTCCACTTGGTGTCGCTGCTGCACTATAAGGTTTTTGCTTTGTGACGTCGCGAGTGAGGGAAAATTAACGCACTATGTACAATTACCAAACATGCGTCATATGATATATTCTCCCTAAAAATCGGACATCACAATACAAAAATACCTATAGTGCAGTGGCAACACCATGTGGGAGTGATCGGCAGGTGAATTCCATTACATTATGCTTGTTAGTATGTTTGTTCCCTGCCTAAATCTACCCTCCCAAAAACTAAAATAAAACATAAATTGACATCTTTTTCACTCCAGATAAAATGTCCCATTGGTATCTTTAATGCAAAACGACCCATTAGCATTGCTATTTTCTGTCTCCTGAATCATTGAGACCATTATGACATTATCCTACCCAGACATTATAAAAGTAACATCTTGTGATTGGCAACGTTTTGTTTTTGTTTCAAATGATGAAAAAAATATTTCTCCGATCAATCCTTACCGGCATGGTGAAACCTGCTTTTGAATCAGGAGGTAAACTTGAGATTCTTAAAGACAGCCATCTTGTTGATTGTTGTCTAGCAACTTGCACGCCATCTAGCGGTAAACTGTATTTCCGCTTTATTATCTAAAACATTTACGCGTTTGCTTTAAAGTATTTGTGTGTCTTAAATTGAAAATTAGATTTGACATTGAGATTTTTCGTGGAAGGTTTTTTCCCGACGATAATCAACAGATATCTTGAAAATGCTATTGTCAGTGCAGACATAAAGTGTTTGCCTGAAGCCAATAACAAAGTATGATCAGACAGTCGAAATATTTAAGATGAAAACTTCCTACTTCATGAAAATTGTCATTTAAAATCTACAGCATATACAGCTTTACATTCTCATTAACAGCAACTGCACCCCCAACATTTCCAGAACACTGGAGTTCACTCCCATTTTTGGTAGTGTGCTTCATTGTCCAAATACGTCCAAAAACAAATAGTTCCCTCATAAATGTTTTCAGTCAAAAGTTTTTTCAAAAGGCAAATGGGCACACGTGTACCACAGTTAACCATGCAATGCCACTGTCGACACCTGAATTATCATTCCAATTTTAACCATGCTGCACATTATCCAGAAAATAAAATTAAAAAAAGCACAAACACCAATAGACCCTTTTACTGTAACTGCGTTCCTGTTACTTTCATGACTTTTGTGGAAAATAACAAATTTTCCCAGAAAAATGATGTCAGCGGACAATCAAATATGACGTCAGAACTTTTGTGTCATCATCTTTAATACACCCGGAAGCTGCTACCATGCAAGTGTCAAAAGCAGGAACACAGCATCGGTAAAAGGGTCTATTATTCAAAATACTTTCATTTTTCTAGCACTTTGAAGGCACAAACTTGTTGAAAAGTGTTAACTTCTGTTATATTTATAATTTCTGTAGAAGGATGATGAGATACATGTAATGGCAGACGATGTCGAACAGCTGATGAAATATCATAAGATCAATGTACCACATGAACTTAAAATTGATCACACTAGTTTGAATGACAGTTTCCAATCTCTTGTTATGTCTGTTGATAAGGAAGAAAATTTTTATAATATTAAGATAATTTAATAGAAATAATGTCCTCTGAAGGAGTCTTGCCTGTCATTGGGTTTCTGCATGATCTTGTATCAGAAATTTACTGTGGAAGGCATATGGTTTTCACTTTGAAAATTTCCTAAACAGTGTTAATATGGGATTTGGAAGAGACGCAAAATCAAATCCAAAATGGGATTAGAAACCAAGTCGAGTTGGACAGGTTGGGTGCAACCATAATTTTGCATATATAAAATATGTCAATTTTGATACAATACCTTAAATTGACAACCCTTAATTGAATTATATGAAAGCTAGTTTTTTATTTATCCCATTTTCAATTGTGTCATAATTAAATCACTTGATTTACAACTATAACAGTTTATAATGGCTATGCTGACAGAATTTTAATTAATTAACCCATGCAATTGTGTACTAATCTCCCCAATTTACAACTACAGTTTTGCTTATATTATTTAACTTTGTTTGGGACTTTTCATTACTTGTCAAAAATTTTTACTTGTAAGTCCAAAGAAAAAATATTTTTGGTTAGCCCTAACATTGGAGTCAAAATATTACCAGACAGGCAGATTTATTTTATTTATTTACTTTTTTTTTGCTTGTCAAATTTACAAAATGTGAACTTAACCAGACCCTAGTTGACTGGATTTACAATCACCCGTTTGCAGACACAGTGCATTTGGGGTCAAATTTGTGACATTTCTCCATATATTCATCAGTGTTCCTTTGAAGAAGAATGAGTGGTGATTACGTTTCCTGGTATTTTTATTATTATTTTTTTTTAATCTAAAAAATAAAGACACAACATGGCAGGTATAAAGTTACCGATTCCAGTTAAGGAAAACCAACAATCATTTGTCTTTGGCCTAAACTTAATTAAATCACATCAATCATGCCAATTAATGACAAAATGTGATATAAACTCAAGCAGAAACTTTGTTACCAACAGTTGCACAGGTGAAGTTGTTTATTTCAGCAATTAACAAAAAACGATAAGTAAGGATAAGTGTCACTCCCATAGGATCTTATAGAACTGATAGCCATAAATCTGTGTAAAACAAGGAAGCTAATTCAGATTGATTGGAAAATGGTCAATTATCAGTTTAGTACTCACAAACATGTTTAACCCTGCCACATACATTAGGTGCATGTATATGTTTTTATGTCCTGTGTGTTAAAGGGTTACTTGTTTTGCATTGTTTACTTATTTGGCTGTTAGTTATTATATTTTAATATTGGGGCATTTTACAGTTTGCTTTAGGGTGTGGACATGTGTCCATTTTTGAAGGCCCTAGAGCAACCAGTAGAAGTTAGAGATTTACGTGTTTTGGATGGCTGTCTAATGGACAATCATACCACATTTCCTTTTTCTATATCAGTTAACAAATTTTTTATTGTAGACCTAATTAAGCCATACCAATTAGTGACAGGATGTGAAATTATCATTTTATGAAAAAGAAAAGAATTGAGTCATTAACAAATACTGGCAAAGTTTGTTTCTACCATCTTCACCCAAAAATAATTTTTATTTCAAATACCCTTTTGGCAAAATTAGTGTCAACAACCAAATTTGAAGATATATTACATTATTACACATGGAAATGATAAGATTATACTTATTTGTCTATATTTCCCATAATATTTTATGCTAATAATGTTCAAACCCCCAAAATCATGTTGTCCACACCTATGTTTTGACAATTCCATCAAGACTTTAAAAGCTAATTCAGTTAATCTGTTTCTGATTTTTACAAATATAATTCAATATATAAGCAGACCCACTCATGTTCACTTTTATCATAACTATAATATTTCAAAATTGTTACTCATTCAAATTTTGTCACAAGGGTTAAATTCCTTTCTGTTACCAAAATCAATATTAGGAAGCAATAAGCAATGATAATTGAATTTATATTGTGCCAACAAAAACAAGTTTTAATGTTCAGACTGCAACATCAAACTTTTATCCTCAAGGATAAGTCTATTGAAGGATTCAATGGATCTTTTTTAAATTTATTTGCTTGATCATGTTTGTATGTAATGTTTCCATAGAATGTAGGATTTGATTTCCCCTGTTGTATTAGCTTTTGCAGCCTTACCTTTATAACAGTCATAAAATTTTGGTTAAAGTCTTAAGAAAGGTGTGATATCTGTTACTGTTACACTGCTGCAAAGTTACAATAAGATGTAGGTTGCATTCATTGAAATAATTAGTATTTGGCAATTTGGGAGAAATTTCCTTCCTTTTCAAGTAGAATTTGTATTTGTTGTGTGTAATAAGTGTGAATTTTGGTGTGTTAACAAAAGTACCCACATAGAGAAGCATATTTTCTATATCCTCTCTTCTTAATATATATAGAGTTTTCAATTGTGCTGTGTGGAGGTTGTAAAAACCTCTGTGCTTGATTTGTATGCCCTTATTAATTATTTAGTTTTGGAATATACATGATATGATATTTGGTGGAAAGATACAGTTTACATTTTCCAGCATTCCCTGATTCTAAATACTTGGCTCAGCAGTGTTCATGATGTCATGAGCTGTGTATTTCATTTAGTTCATGCATATAAATAGAAATACAAAAGTTTGACTAATCTTACATTTTTGCCCCTAGCTTGTGTGATGAAGGTAAACCCAGAAAAGCACTTTACACTCAGTTAAATTTGAATATTGAGTATATGTTATAAATGTATGTAAGATGTGGATCATGTCTTTCTGGCATATATACCATATTCTTACTATTACATGTAAAGATAACCTCTATATAACCTCATGGAAAATTTGTTCTAGCCAATGAACTCTTTGAACTTGTTTGAAGTTATTATTAGCATTATTAATAAGCTTATTTTAAGGCATTTTCAATGAAATAAAAAGATTGTTTAATACTACAGGATTAATTCATTCTATTCTTGTTTTGCAAAGAATGGTGATCAATTTTCCATGTACATACAAGACCACCTTGGTGGTGTAATCCTTAGCATGTTCCCTTGCAGTGCAGAAAGTTGTAGGTTCGATCCTCTGCCAGGAAAAACCAAAGACATTAACATTGGTGTATGCTGCAGCAGTTAAGAGTAAGAGGAAAGACTTGTCAGTCCAGAGTCAGAATAATATGGCTGGGTAAAGTGGCATGTCTGCCTGTCATGCATTCATGAGCTAACACTTTAAAAATCCAGCATAGTGTGTTGGTCAAGTAGAAAGCAGTATGACTGTCATCCATCATAACTCATTAACATGCTCTCATTCAGAATATGCTAGAAATATTTTCTTCTGGGCGTTAAGAACCATTCAATCAATCAACTATGCAGTGCATCTTCTCAAATTAGACCATGTAAAATAATTGTTTGGCTAACCTGACAATATATTGAACTTTCTCAATTGTCAAAGCATATGTGAAGTAATTCCAGTAATTAAAAAATTGTTCTTACATTAATAGCCCTGTATTAGGCTTCACAATTTATATTGTACCAGAATAGATATTGAAGTCAACTTTTTGTGCAGTTATCCCACATGTATATATAATGTTTGTATGGGATATCTTTACATGTATATTTAAGATAATTTAAAGAATTTTAATTCCCGATTTTCATAACCTGGGATGCATTTGTAATTTGTATGTTTTTGTAAGAGTTATCTCCCATTTGGGACGGTATTTTTTGTATAGCTATAATGTGAGAAAACCCTAAATATTGCTATTTTTCGCAAAATACATTATATTTACCAAGAGAAAAAAATCAGTCTGATGCACATTGATAAAATAAACAAAAAGGTTGATCTTTAATACTTAACCTTAAATTTGTAACTTAAATAAACTTAAAAACAAAATAAATTAAAATTTCACCTTTAAAGCTATATCAACATACCATCCCATATGGGAAACAACTCTTACAAAATGACAGAATAGTTGAATGGAATATAATTAGGACAGATTTTATTCACATACACATGTTCACATTTATGACATATGAAATGATTCTTTTATTATTATTTTTTCAGATAATTCCAAAAATGCTCAAAGTGGTATGGAATATTATTAAGTCAATATTTAGTGTAATTTTCCGTTTATTTTCACCACTAAAGAGATTAATATGTAGAAGAAAACGAAGGGACTCTGATACAATATTGCCATTGGCTAACCATTATACAATACCAGAAGATTTCACATCTCCACCTGTTCCAAGCACACAGGTGAGTAAATTGATGAACTTCAATGTAAGGGTGTAAGGGTTCATAAAACAAAGTTACACCAGAATTCAGTAATTTTTTGTTTGAATATCATTTTATTTAATTGTTTAAACAAACAGACTAGTAAAATAAAAAAGATTTTAGTTATTTAAAGTATTCGGACCATAATTGGCCACATAATTATTAAAAAGAAGTGAGATTGCCTAGAAGAATCTAACATAATAGTATTATAAAAAAGATTGGGAGACTCTGGATAATGATAATTATATATAGTGGATTTTTTTTATAATTAAAACAGCTTTACAGATAATTTTTACTCAGAAACATAATATTTTGCAGATTCAATGCAGTAAATATCCATTATCTCTTAACTGTTAAAAGATAAATATATTGATCCTCCATTTTTATAATGGTCTGGATACTTTAAGTAAACAACATAACATGTGCTTGTACAAATTTTTTGCAGATTTAGATATTTCCTAAATTTCTTTCCTACTGCATACCATAAATGATAATCATTCAATTTGAACTTCAGTAAAAAAATTCCAGAAACCAAAAATTTTGAAGGCATCACTGATTAACGAAATATGGTAAACATGGTTAAGGATCTAATTTTCAATATTTATTTGTACAGAAAGAGAAGGGAGATAATTTGAGTTATAGAAGTAATATAGAATCTTACATTGTAAGCCGTTGTTTATCATATTTCTACAGTCGAGATAGTTAAACCTTAAAATTTCGAG
>JAULBM010319051.1:0-13651 GCA_032357055.1 Geukensia granosissima | reverse complement strand
TTATTCCTCCTATTTTCAATATCTCCGTTTTTTCTTTGCCGCACTGCCAAAGAGCAAGCAGGCGACACACGTCTTCCCAGGAAGACTCAATACTAAGGTCCTCACAGG
Source organism: Geukensia granosissima (assembly GCA_032357055.1). NCBI lineage: Eukaryota > Metazoa > Mollusca > Bivalvia > Mytilida > Mytilidae > Geukensia > Geukensia granosissima. The sequence continues at coordinate 13,543 of JAULBM010319051.1, read as the reverse complement.
ATTTGAGAATTTTTTAAAATGAAAAATATTTAGATAAGTGTATATATTTATTGACACATTTAAACATTATATCAGTAAAAATAAGCTTGGCAGTACCAGAAATGCCAAAAAACGTATGCATTGTCGGAGCTTAAATTTTTCACATTAGCACGGGGCAATTGCCGACACTTTGAATATTTTTAACAACTGATTCGGTTTTGGGTAAGGTGATTGAATTTTTTTTTAATTCCCCTTTCAGATTTTGTGATTGCCTTAAGAGAGAACAACCAAAACATGAGAGACTCAGTTCATGAAACATATATTACAAAACAATGATCCAAGCAATAAAACTTGACAAAAGTCATTAGACTGTAAAAATGAGGTCAATAGCACTTAACATTAGGACATAAGGTAGACTGGTAGAACAGTTGTGGAGAAATGGACTTGAATGTAAAATTTTATAAAATCCCTCATAAACAAGATGTCAAAGTCAAATGACATATAGAAGACTGTCACATACTCAACAATAGCTCCCCTAACTACAGACCAAATAAGGTGTTGCAAAGAATAACAATTACTGAGTATGGAGTTGAATGTAAAAACTTGTCTCAAATTTTTCTAAGGCACTCTATTATGAAAATGAGGTCAAGGTTAGATGACATACCAGACCGGCAATTACCCATCAAGATCTTACTAGACAAAATAATTGAGTCCAGGTTCATATATGACAGTTGAGTTTTGGACTTGAAGGTTAACTGTCACAAACTTGATTGAACCATGAAATGACGTCAAGGTCAAATGACATAAAATAGCTGGCAAGTTAAAATTATGAACTATCTGTATATTAATATTGGATCACCAGGGTCGAACAGTTTCAGAGATAATTTTCAAAGAAGTGATATTTATGTCTCACAGTTACAGTTAAAATTGTAATGGTATCTGTGCAACAACAGTACAAATATATCAGGTTGACACCAAAGTACAGACTACTTGATTTGTGATACTCTCAAGGACTATCAGCCCACCAGCAGGGCTATGTCCAAGTTGTGGTAATCACATTAGGCTGTGCCATTTTTTTTGCATTAGGTCAAATTTTCAAAATCAAATTGCAAATACTACAGTGGACTTTGAACCTATAGTTAACTCATTGGTACCAGACTCTAAAATAGATTACGTCAAATATTATGCTAAAAAACAAATAAAATGGTATGTTTTATAAACTTTATTATTTACAAAGATTATAGTCCCTGATGTTATGAATAAATAAAAACGACTAGACAAAACAAACATCACCAGAGATAACAACAAAGTAACAAAGAATGTGCTAAGCACCAAAATACCATAAGTACAGTGACACCTGTCAATTACCAAAAAAGTTACTGGATATGTTTTTTAAATCTAGAGAAATAACTTGTAATGCTATTAGTACACAAATTCTATTACTGGACCTTCAAGCTATTGATTGATTCAAATGATCAAAAAACAAATAAGTCTTGGCAAGTCCAACTGTGATGAAGTACTGACATTGGATTCCTATTGAAAAATGAAAAATGCATTCTGGGACTGCCCATATTGAGAACTATGTGTATCTCTGCATACTGAGAACTATGTGTATCTCTGCACTGAATGCTAAGAGAGAACCATTGACCTTAGGGATGCATTGAATGGACTGACGTTCAAGTGCCTAATTTTTGTTTGGAATTACATAGCCATGTGTTAAGTCAAAATGTATACATGAATTGCCAGTTAATGTACATGGCTAGAATTTTTTAAATCTGGATTTGGTTCCCATTGGCCATAAAGGAGTCTTTTTCTGTTCTAACGAGTTTATGAAGTTTCCTCCCTTTGCTCATCTTTGAGCAGATATCATGTCACACCATATGACCATACTTGCTCCTGTGTAATAAAAGTACATTGACATTTGGTATACTGCTAATCTCTAAAGTTATATACAAGATCTAAAGGGCATGTGTGAATGGGCCTTGAAGAAAAACATTAATGTGATACAAAATAACAGACTGGAGTCACTGTACTTTAAAAACAATACAATGCAACATTTGTGTCATATCAAATATACACTAAATGTTAACCTAGTACTGCTGGCATGATGATTAATCTATTTTTAAAATAAATGATTGTGTTGCTAAAGTTAATCAGTGATATGTTACAGTATTAACATAAAATAGTAATGTATATTTTAATACAATGTATTAAATATGAACAAAACAATAAACACATAATCCTAGGATCAACTAAAACTCTAAATCCGACAGGTAAATTTGTTTTCAGATTTTGCAGCAACATGTTTTAGTACTGATTTTATTTGTACACAATCCTTGTGAACTTTACTGATAAAAAATAATGATAGGACAAATCTTTTAGTGAGTGGGTGAAGAAAATGTTTGGTATGACCCTTTTATTAGCACAGGAAATACCGATTTTCAACACTGTGTGACACATTATTTTCAATTTTTTTATCACTTTTACAATTAATATAAAATGCTGTAGGATCATGTTCTAAGACATAACACATCAATAATGATATCCAGATTCAAAATAACATTGTAATGGTATATGTTTCATATTTCATAAAAATAACTAAAACCTGGATGTTATATAAAACTTCCTACAATATTTAAGTTAGGAAAGATAAAATACATATACAAAAAGATAAGGCACAGTGTTTGTAGAAATTGATATGTGTGAAGTTGACATGAGTATTCTTATTCACAACCATGGAGACACCCTGTAAGAGCCCTAATAATAGTTCTACACTAACTTTTTACCATTACAAACTACAATAATACCCTGGTCCCAGTTAAATAAAATAGACGTGAACTTAGGACTGTTTAATAAAAAATGTTGGAGTAATATGGAATCTTTTTTATTCTTCCCTAATATTCACCAAATATTTTATTTAATTTCATCAAAAAAGAGAGATTTCCAAAAATTATGAAAGCTCATACAATTTTAAAAGTGATTGCACCCCAAAGTGATATTTCAGAAATAACCCTACTGTATAGCTAGTGATTTTATAACCTTAAATTTCTATAAATACTACATTTTTTGTAACCAGTGAATAATACCATTAAAATCCTTAATGGAAAAACTAAATTTATGTTTTAAAATATTTAGAGTATTGCAAATTCTATATACACATTAACAGTATCAAAAATTCAGGGCATTTAGTAGAAAACAGAAACCATATGTATATGTTTCAGAACATAAAAGAAAATTATTTGATAACAATTAGAAAAAAATTCACTTATAAATATTAAAGTTCTTAAAAATATATCTAGTTTCATTGTATGAAACTCAGTGACTCATTAACATGATAAACACTACACTACAAAAAGATTAATTATATAGATCTCTGTACAAGTTTGGTAACAAAGATCTCTGTACAAGTTTGATAACAAAGATCTCTGTGGTAAAGTAGATCTCTGTACAAGTTTGATGACAAAGATCTCCTTGGTTATGTAGATCTCTGTACAAGTTTGATGACAAAGATCTCCTTGGTTATGTAGACCTCTGTACAAGTTTGATGACAAAGATCTCCTTGTTTATGTAGACCTCTGTACAAGTTTGATGACAAAGATCTCCTTGGTTATGTAGACCTCTGCACAAATTTGATGACAAAGATCTCCATGGTTATGTAGATCTCTGTACAAGTTTGAAGAAAAAGATCTCTGTAGTTATGTAGATCTCTGTACAAATTTGATAACAAAGATCTCGTGGTTAGCTGCCTATACTTATACCATAATGCATTAAAGTGTCCACAAAAAATGTCATGAATTTCAATAGATCTTGTTCGTATGTATGTCTCTATGTTTTTACAGAAAACTGTACATGGCTATTTATGAATATACTCTAAAAATAGTAAAAAATACTGCATTTTTAAGTGTGGTTTTATATAATAAACACCTGAGATGAATGAACAGTTTGATAAGTTTTGTAGTTTCTCACATGCACATCTGCTGTCTTCACATACTACTTCAATGTTAAAACTTAATTATTTCAGTCTGACATTGTCTTCAAGATAGACTTCATTCTTTTTTTCCGTCTTGTCCACTCCATAGTTTTTAAAACAGGTCTGGTCTATTGCACTAAAAGCCTCTATAATTTTCAAAAAAATGTCACCTTGGAACCTGTTATCCCACCTCTTTTTTCCTGTCAGTATAATTTTAACTAAGGATTTAAGGGCAAAAACACAAATTAAAAAAATGGAAAAATTTAATGGGACCTATCCAAAGTCTTCATTGAAAAGATCAATTTTAACCAGTGTTTGATCACTATCCATTATGATTTGACAAATTTATCATAACAACATCTGGAAAAATACAAGAATTTTCTCTCAAAATTATTTTCAGTTATCTTTTGGTAAAACACGCTTCCAAATTTCAATTATTTCCACTTTCTGTCAAAATACAAAAAAAAATTCAAAATTTTGTTGAAAATGTTATCTTTGAGTAATAGTAATAAATGAGCTTTTGTTCAAGTTTGATGAATTTCTTTACTGAATTAATGACTTGTTCAAGTTTTAGAAAAAATGTAAATTAACCTAATTGTAGTTGGCAAAGCTGACAATATAATTATGGATTGCTTTCTTCTTCCATGATTTCTCCTGGTGAGAAACTAATTGTCTCCAAGTCATGTCTTTAAGGAGTGTTTTTACAAAATCTGACTGATGTTCTAAAGATCGTTCTAAAAGCTAATTAAGTCCGATCAATTGTCTTAAAGAACCATTCTGTAAACTTTCGGAGCTGAGCTGCAGCTTGTTGTGACTCCTCCTGAAGCCTTACATTTTCTGCCCGTAAATCTTGAACCTCCTCTTCAAGTGCAGCATTTTCTCTTGTTTCCTGTAAGAGACAGGATCAATATTTAAATTCAGATGGTTAAAATTATTTTTATATAGGATGCAACAGTGGCCATGATTGTTAACATTTTAAAGAGCTCCAATAGATGTTTCATGCAAATATTGTTCCATTTTATCAGCCAATTAGAAACAAAAATCATTCACTGTGACCATGATTTTGACCAATATGGACAAATGAGTAAACTTTGTAAAGGAACCATTCTAACGGCTTCCCATATAATATTGTTCCGTTTTGCCACAGGGTTTTAGAGGGGAAAATATGGTATGTTTCAGCCAATTAGGAATAAGAATGGTCAATGGCAACCATATTGTTAGTCTGTTAAATATAAAATAAGGGAACTTTATAACGGCCTTGCATTGATGCTCCATATCAAACATTATTTCATTTGGCCAAGCAGTTTGGGAGGAGAAAACTTTTTAATGTATCACTAAATCAGAAATGAGAATCCTCCATGGCTGCTAGGTTTTTCAAACTGGCAAAAAATGAGCAAATTTTGTGAAGGACTTTGCATAGATTCTTCCTGTGAAGAGTTTCAGAGGAGAAGATCTTTTTATGTCTTAGCCTTTAAAAAACAAGAATTGTCCATGGCAGCCATGTTTTTTGTCCAATCACAAAAAGTTAGCAAATCTTTAGAACCTTGCAAGAAGATGCTTCTTGTAAAATGTTGTTCCAACTGGCAAAACACTTTTAGAGTAGAAGAATTTTTCCTGTTTCAGCCAATCAGAATTGCTGTCATGATTTTTGTCCAATCAGGACAAAATTAGCAAACTTTGTAAAGGACCTTCCATTGATGATTCCTGTAAAGTTTGCTTCCATTTGACCCAGTAGTTTTAGAGAAGAAGATAAAAATGATTGATTGGTGTTCAACGCCACGTCGGCAGTATTTCAGCCATATCGTGGTGGGAACATACACAATAGTTGACAGAATAACAGACAATCAAAGGACAACAGATGCCAAGTGATGACAAAAGTTCAAATGGCCTTTTCCAAGTTCACTAATTAATCAAATATTCAAGAGTTTTTAAAAAATTTGGCCTGATTCAAGCATTTCAAATAAGTTGTTACCTTGGCTAGATCTTGTTCTAACTGTTTAACTTTGGCTTCTAGTTCTGTAATTCTCTGTTGAGGATTGGCGACAACAGAACGCCATACAGGAACACTAAAACATAAAGACAAATCAAATAAATTGCAAAATAAATATTTAGTTACCAATAATTCAAACAAAAAATCCTAATCAAAGGGCCCTAGAGGGCATATAATCATGACGAACAATAAAGGTATACCAATCATACACACATTCATACTGGACTTCTACACGCCTTTCATATACACATATATACTGGACTTCTACACGCCAATCATACACACATACATACTCGAATTCTACACACCAATCAAACACACATACATACTCGACTTTTACACGCCAATCATACATGCATACATACTCGACTTCTACACGCCTATCAATCAATCATACACATAAACATACTAGACTTCTACACACCTGTCAAACAATCATACATACATACATATTTGACTTCTACACACCTATCAAACAATCATACCATATACATACTCGACTTCTACACACCTATCAAACAATCATACACACATACATACTCGACTTCTACACATGCCAATCATACACACATACATACTCAACTTCTACAAGCCAATCATACACACATACATACTCGACTTCTACACGCCAATCATACACACATACATACTCGACTTCTACATATACACACATACATATTCGACTTCTACCGGTACATGCCATCGAACTGATTTATAATGATTGGAATTTACAACACAAAAACAATAACAAATTAAGGGGGTTTATAACATATACAATAACAAATACTTCAGACCAAATATCAAATTAATCCCAAATACACAAGCTGAGAAATCTTTTGCCAAACTTGACAGCCTTACAGTTATATAGACATACAAGGGTAAAACTTATTGCCCCTGTTGCATATCACATGACAACACAATTACATACCTGTCATGCTTGATTGGTTTCACTTCTGTTGTCCTTGTCTTTGTAGTATTACCTTAAATAAATCAATTAATGATATTTACACTAAATCAAGCAGACATGTTTTGATTAATGTTTTAGTTTAAGAGAACCAGATTTGTTATCATCTGTGTTTGGCTTTTGAGCTATCTGTCAGAAACATGTAATTTTTTCAAGGTCATTACATATTGGTTTCTCTTATCTCCATACTATGTATCGACTAAGTAAATCTTATGCAGTTGGTCTATATGGTTTTTTTTACACCACTCTCCTAGGTTAGGTTAGGGGAGGGTTGAGGCTCACAAACATGTTTAATCCTGCCAAATACTTTATGTCTCTGTCCCAAGCCAGGAACTTTCTTTGGAGGTCATTGTTTTTATGTTTAAGTCTTACTTGTGTTACAATGTATACTTATCTAGCCAATAGTTACACTTCAATATCATTTAAATCATTTTTATTTTTGGGGCCTTTTAGCTTGCTGTAGGGTTTGGATATGTGTCTATTACTGGAGGCCTTAGGGCAACCTGAAGAGGATGGTAATTCACATTTTTTGATGGCTGTCTAATGGATAATCAGGCTACATCCTCTTTTCTATACACAAAGCAATGAACACATGATAATGATAATCAAACAGGTAGCCACACTGCATAGACTGGACCACTCTTATCCTAATGTGGGCCAGTGGCATATGGTTTACCTTCTATTGTTTTGTTAGCCAAACTAACTAGACTAGATCGGTAGGACCACATGGCTTAATGTCTATTGCTTTGGTTGTCACGCTTATTTGACTTAACCAATCTTATCCTAATGTGGACCAGCTGCACATGGCTAAAATTCTTTTGCTTTGGTAGCATAACTAACTTGACTAGACTACTCTCATCTTAATGTGGACTAATGACACATGGTTAACCTTCTTTGCGTGATATCCACTCTGTCTAAATTTGACTACTTTTACCCTAATGTGAATCAGTGGCACATGGCTTACCTTCTATTGCAGGGGTAGCCACACTGACTAGACTTGACCACTCTCATCCTAATTTGGAACAGTGACATTAAACTTAAATTCTTTTGCATGGTAGCCACATTTACTATACTGGTCCACTCTTATCCTAATATTGGCCAGTGGCACACAGCTTACCTTCTAATGTTTTGGTATCCACACTTAGACTGGGTCACCCTTATTTTAATGTCAGCCAGTTGTACATGGCTTACCTTCTATTGCTTTGGTGGCCACACTGATTAGATTGTGCCACTCTTATCCTAATGAAGGTCAGTGACACATGGCTTACTTCTACTGCTTTGTTAGCCACACTAACTAGACTGGGCCACTCCTATTCTAATTATGACCAGTGGCACATTGCTTACCTTTTATTGGTTTGGTGGCCACACTGATTAGACCAGGACACTCATATCCTTTTGTGGACCAGTGGCACATGGCTTACCTTTAATTGCTTTGGTAGCCACATTGATTAGACTGGGCAACTTCCATCTTAATGTGGACGAGTGGCACATTGCTTACCTTTTATTGCTTTTGTAGCAAAACTGATTAGACTGTGTCACTCTTATCCTAATGTGGGTTAGTGGCAAATGGCTTATCTTACATTGCTTTGTTAGCCACACTGACTAGACTGGGCCAGTCTTATCCCAATGTGAACCAGTGGCTCACATGGCTTACCTTCTATAGATTTGGTAGCAACACTGACTAGACTGGACCACTCTTATCCTAATGTGAACCAGTGGTTCATATGGCTTACCTTCTATTGCTTTGGTAGCCATACTGACTAGACTGAGCCAATTCTATCTTAATGTGGACCAGTGGCACATGGCTTAACTTCTATCGATATAGTAGCCACACTGACTAGACTGGACCACTCTTATCCTAATGTGGGTTTAATGGCACATGGCTTACCTTCTATTGCTTTGGTAGCCACACTGACTAGACTTGACCACTCTAATCCAGATGTTGATTCTGGTAGAGGCATGTTACTACTCAAGATCTGATTGTCTTCTGTTGTGATTCTTGGTGAATTTCTGAAAACATCGAAAACTTATATTTGAAAATGAAAATATCAGAATGTTAGAAACATTTTCATCTTTACATTTAAAATTTCTAAAATTCTTAACCCACTTATATTTTATTTTAAAATTTGATCTCAATGCTGTATGAAGCTCAGTATCGGGTATTTACCAGCAATTCAATTTTTACAAATTTAATATATTGCTGCCTTTATATGCAGGTTGTTTATATCTATCATCAGTCTTTTATCATTCATTGATTACTTGTATGGTATATGATTGATGCAACTATAAATAGCTCAAAAACTAAAATGTAGTTTACTACATTCAGCAGAATTCTAATCTAAAACAAAATAACAGAATTCAGTAGTACAACTGGACAGCACACCCATTCTTATCATATGTAATTCATTATCTCACAAATAAGCTTAGCCACATATTATATGTTTATACAATTATTCAATACCTGTGTTCTTTGTTCTGCTGTGGTGGAGAAGCTGTTGTAAAGATCACATCAGTTAGATGTGTTTCTAGTTTTAAGGGTGCCGAGTTAAATTTCTGATTGTGAAGACTTTCATCTGACATTGTTCTCTTCAGTCTACTAGAATAACGTCCCTCTGACTTCTTGGTCTACAAAGCCAAAATTACAATTTTATCATTTCATGTCATACTAAACAATATTCATTGAATCCACATCATATAAGTTTGCAATAACATGTGTATATTATATGTGTACATTACAAATTTATAAAATCGATTGCTTGCTTTAATCTTGTGAATATAGTCTTTGATTTTAATATCATTCATGTTCTAAAAACATTTTTTCAAATTTAATTAAAGAAATGAAATGAGATAGTATATCTTAAAATCATCAGGCATGTGTTCAGTCGATCAGACTGTGGTTATATAAATAAACAGCATATAAATATCCTGTTCATTAAATGGAGTACAAAGCCTCTATATTGACTTGTGACTTGGTGTCATAGTTATTCTGTAAAAAAATCGTTTTCTAAATCTAAGTGTAACAGCTGTTTTACTAGATTTAAATAAAATCTTTTAAAAATCTTAAACACTAAATTCTTTTTAAAAAATAAGAACTCATTTTTAAATGTCACTCTTTGAATCAAACATATAAATTTGTTTTCAAAGATGAAATTTTTAGCAGTATGTTATGTACCAAGTATCCTTTCAGATCTTTATCAGCTATCTCAGGATCTATCAGACGTTTTAACTCTGCCTGGAAGTTATTATCTGACTTGGAGGATTTACTTGACCCTGTGACCCCTGGACGTAATCGGGTGTTCAGAGATTCTTCTGACGACATTCCATACAGGTTTCTACAAATTATAAATATAATTATTTTATGTTTTTTTTTATAAATATTCTGTATTTTATATGTCTATTTGTTTTTGTGAAATATTCAATAATTATTATATTGCCAGTTTTTAAAGACATTAGGAAATGCTAGAAAATGAGATCAACATTTGAGTTTTGAACATCAAGGAATGGATCTATTCCATAATCTACCAGTTGTGCTTAAATCATGTTACATATATATGTGAACATCATATTAAGATGTAGAAGTCACTACTTCCAAAATAAAAGATATTATTGCTGAAAGATTGATACTGTATACATATTTCAATACTTATTCCTCGTTCAGCTTCTTAGATTGCATCTAAAAATCATTTAGTCATATTCATTTTTCACCATATATGACTTTGTATTCCATATAAAACCACAATTTTTTTTATAAGTTTTTGAAGTCATTCCTTGTCCAAAACTTTTTCCATTAAAAGCAGATAATTTTATAGTTTCATTATATATTGACTATTTATGTTCTGATTTGTTTTCTTTCAAAGAACTGATGATTTAAACTGAGAGATAAACTTTGATATCACAACTTTACTTGCATATTTAGGGAATTTTGACACTAAAAATTAAACTTTTATTTAAATTATTGCTTCTTTTAATTAACACATCAGAAATTATGTCAAACTTAACAATAAAACTGATGAACTTACTGTGTTTAATGGGGAACATTTTATTATAGTTGGATAAAAAATACTTCACCATGTAATGGCATATTGTTTTAAAAAATATGGTTTTATATGATGTACATAGTGAAAAATTATCAGTGACTGAATATATTTAGCATGTCGACATTTCTGTATTATTAAATAACATTTCAAACATTTTTTCAGCTGTTTTAAAACAGCAGCAGAGCATTTTTTAATCAAATCTGCTCAAGTGACTAATCGGCAAATCTGAATTAAGATATTATACTAGGAAGATTTATTCAACATGAAAAAATTAAAATGTCCATCAACTGTTGTAAAAAGGCTGAAGAAACAACAGACGGTGGTTTTTTTTGTTTAAATAGTTGGAACCAATTTTCGAAAGTATATAAGAAATAGGTGTTGCAGTATGGATATAGTTTCAATCTTTGAGCAATAAATTATTTTTTACATTTTAATATTAAATTGTCTGTAGTGCATGTATCATTACATACATATGTATATAAAACTAGTTATGTCACTAAGCAACAAATATAAATAGGTAGTACCAGTCACAAAACAGTCGTTATAAATATAATAACATAGCTCACCCCTTACCTTCACAACAAATCCATACAGGATCTAAAACAGGATACCAATATTCACCATATTTCAGTATTTATTTTTAACATAACACAATGATCTATTTCACAACAAAAAAATCAGCAATTGTTTATGCCTTCCTTAATCTACTTATAGATATACAAGATCATCTTATGGTCAAGCCTTGTTGTGTATTATCCGATTCAAACGTCTTAAGCCTCAATTAAGGATCCCCATATAAAATGCTGCACAGAGTACACAGTAATTGTTTAAAAGTCTTTGTCATGATGCAGGAATGAAACATTTTGCAAAACTTTTTATATAGACTCAAACTTGCAAAGAACAAAATTTGGGGAAGATAAGGATAAGAATCTAAAGATTATTTTAATCTGCCTAATTAATACCCTTAGGAGAAATTAAGTCAACTACAGATTCTTACTTCTAACAAATGCCCCCATTTTCCTCAACAATGATAAAATTTTCTCCTTATTTACAGAACCTTCTGCATGTATTTACAACACCTAAGACATGTAAGATAGATAATCATACAGCAGACATATTCATGGTCTTGATAAATGTGTTAAGAAAATGAAGTTTAAGGATTTAAATTTTATATTGACAAAAATGTCAGATTAATGGTTTGATGTGTCTGATATAATGTCAGAAACTGATACCTAATTCAAACCCCCTTCTTCGGATATTGTTTCACTCCAGGGTGTTTATAAAAAAAAATAAGGTACATTTAAATAGCTTTAAGTAAAGGTTTACCACTAATTTTTTACATCAAAACTTTACCTTGAATTCTAAATTTATTAGCAGTGGATTATCAAATTTCTACAACTTAAACAAATAATCTTTAAATGTCTTTTATTCTTTAAATTTTCATGGGTAACTTGTGACTTTTGCTGGAAATACAAATATCTTATGTGTGTAAATTTTGTGATTTTAGTTGATAATATTGATATTATACCTATGTGAAGTCTTTGGACTACTGTTAGCACTACTGATGGGAGAGTCTGTCTTCTGTATAACTTTACTGTTGGTTTTTTGTCGAAACCGTGAAAATTCCTCTGCAAAAAAATTAATACCATCAAAAACTTCAGCAGCTATTTGTTATACAGGTATAAAAACATATTTGAAACTAAATACACTTTTCTAAGCAGATTATATTTTCAAAAAGAACAATAATGGGAAGCTTAAATATTAGAATTTATAACAATATTAATATTCCTGTGTCTAACTCCAACTTCTGAGTTTGTATGTGCTCAATCACTGTATTATTATTACATAATCATATTTATCAATGTTCATCAATTTTGCTTTCATAAGCATATCATTAACTCAAAAATAAACTATTGGAATCTTGAAAATTCCTTAATAAAACTGATGGATTCCAAAAATGTAAAGGAATATTTCTTGCATGCCTATAAATTCCAATTTTCTCAAAAAAAATATTTGTTATTATTTTTCTGTTTTCAAAGTGGTATGGTTTAATATATTTTGGCTGACTTAAGATGGGAGAGCAGGTGTAGGCATCAAATTGGCAATGTTTACTTCAAATTAATTGCATTTGTGGTTGACCAAAGCCTCATCAAATGTTAGTGCGAATCATGTGAAAAAAAAGTTATTCTAGCCATTTAGCAGAGGAGATTTTCCCTCCAGATCATTGGATTACTGGTTATCATTAAGGTCTATCACTTTTTCCTTATTTGGTTCAACTTTCAACAATGAAACAGTAAGCATTTGTCCTTCATATTGTCATTATTCTTGGTGGGTTTAAAAAACTGCATTCCCTTAGAGAACAAGTTTTTTTCCTAGATGCAGACTGTTACCAAATTTAGCCAATTGGATTACATGTTTGATTAATTAGCAATTTTGAATAATGATTTTTGTTCACTATTTGATTTAAAAAAATAACAAACAAGTGTGGACACAAAATTGTCTCGACTGTATATGTGCCTTTGACCGTATAAACGTGTGGACACAATAATTTTCTAATCAAGCTATATCGGCTAGTAATAGCGCCAATAACCAATAAGCACACC
>JAULBM010319040.1:0-13652 GCA_032357055.1 Geukensia granosissima | reverse complement strand
TAGCAGTATAAATAGATGAAGTTGCAATTATTAGTTGGATAATACGATGTGATCGGGTTATTTAAGACATGACTAATTATCAGGTAGGAAAGTGCGTCGTAGCGGTATAAAAACATGAAGTTGAAATTATTAGTAGGCTAATACGATGTGATAGGGTTATTTAAGACATGACAAATTATCAGGTAGGAAAGTGCGTCGCAGCAGTATAAATACATGTAGTTGCAATTGTTAGTTGTGTAATACGATGTGATAGGGTTATTTCAGACAGCACTCATTATCAGGTAGGAAAGGGCGTCGTAGAGGTATAAATAAATGCAGTTGAAATTATTTGTAGGGTAAAACGATGTGATAGGATTATTTAAGACAGGACTAATTATAAGGTAGCAAGTTGCGTCGTAGTGGTTTAAATACATGTAGTAGCAATTATTAGTTGGGTAATACGATGCGATCGGGTTATTTAAGACAGGACTAATTATCAGGTAGGAAAGTGCGTCGTAGCGGTAGAAATATATGTAGTTGCAATTATTAAATGGGTATTACGATGTGATCGGGTTATTTAAGACAGGACTAATTATCAGGTAGAGGAAAGGGCGTCCTAGAGGTATAAATACATGCAGCTGCAATTATTAGTCGGGTAATACGACGTGATCGGGTTATTAAAGACAAGATAAATCATCAGATAGGAATAAGCGCATCGTAGTGCTATAAATACATGTAGTTGTAATTATCAGTTGTGTAATACGATTTGATAAGGTTATTTAAGACAATTAGGTAATATGATGTGAACGGGTTTTTTAAGACATGACTCAGTATCAGATAGGACAGTGTGTCATAGCACTACAAATACATGCAGTTGGAATTATTAGTTGGGTAATATGATGTTATCGGGTTATTTAAAACAGGACTAATTATCAGGTAGGAAAGTGCGTCGTTATGGTAAAACTACATGTGATAGCAATAAATAGTTTGGTAATACGATTTCATCGGCTTATGTAAGACATGACTAATTATCAGGTCGTAGCGGTGTAAATAAATGTAGTTGCAATTATTAGTTTGGTAATACGATGCGATCGGTTTATTTAAGACAGTACAAAGTATCAGGTAGGAAAGTGCGTCGTGATGGTATAAATACATGTAGTTGCAATTATAAGTTGGGCAATACGATGTGTTTGAGTACTTTAAGACAGGACTAATTATCATGTAGTAAAGTGCGTCTAGCAGTATAAATACATGTTGTTGCAATAATTAGTTGGGTAATACGATGTGATCGGTTTATTTCAGACAGGACAAATTATCAGGTAGGAAAGTGCGTCATTGCCGTATAAATACATGTAGTTGCAATTATTAGGTTGTTGTTGTTTTGTTAGTTATTTATTGTTATATGTTCACTATTTTTGCTTTAGATTAGGTCGATTGTCCTGTTTTATGTATAGTTTCACAATTTGCATTTCGGGGCCTTTTACAGCTTCTGTTATGGTATGGACTCTGGTTCATTGTTGAAGGCCATAATGGGACCTGTAGAAGTTAAAATTATACTGTCACTTGGTGGGTGGCTGTCTCATGGACAATCATGCCACATCTCCTATTTTTATAAAATTACGAAGATACGAAATTCGGAAAAGTTACAACAGAAACGAAACTTCGAAATTCCAATAAGTCACCAACAAAACAATATTCCGAATCTACAAAATTCCAAGAAGATACAACCAAAACCAAATACCAAATCTACGAAATAACAATTTGTGCAACATACATGTACATCGATAAAATTGTAGACGTTTACACGACAGCATTTTATTCAAGTTTCTTTACTTAGAAATGGCTAAGAATTTGCTTTTATAATCAAATGTGAAAAGTATTCCAAACTTTAAAAAGTAGTTTGCATTTAGCAGTTTCATTACTGCAATAGTTACATCTAATAGAATGCAGCTTCCTTTCTTTTTTCCGGCACATAAAGCATGGGGCGGGATAATCCATTTTTGTTAACGTTCAGTTCCTCTTCCTAACATTGGACGGCGGTATGAAAATACCAACATAAAATAAAGGTAAAAAACGTATTGCATTGGTTAAAAAGTTGAAGATGTTACAGTTTTGCATCCTTGAGTGTTAATACCACATTGACTTTGCTTCATCGTATTTGGTTCAGTATTTTTCAATAATGTCAATGTATTTACAAAAAGTGGAACAGAATTTGATTGCAAACGCACATATTGTTCATAAAAAAGAATTTGAAGATACCAAAGGTGCAGAAAAAAAAATCATTAAATCAGAGGAAGACAACAAAAAAGAAACAAAAGACAAACATAGTACGAACAACACTATACTGAAATCAAAAGCTAGAGTTACACGAACCTTACAAAACCACGGTGAGTTCAGGTGCTCCGGAAGAGTTAGCAACTCCTGCTCCAAGAGTGACACGTGTCGCTTTAACCAGTAGACAAAGCCGGTGTATATATATTCACAGCCGGAATAGTAACAAATTTGTTATCATAACAGTAAATCATGATGGCGACCGAAAAACTTCCGGAATGATGCCTTTAATCTTTCCTTGAGAAACTCCTGTTTCAGTTGCTTTTTTGTAAGTAGCAACCCTCTATCAATAAAATTTTGATAGGAAACACACGCCCTGGAGTACCGTATTAACTGATAAATATACAGTCCGTATGCAGGTGCGGCTGGAATTTTGCTGCCATGAACGGATGTTTACTATTGGAAAATCAAAGCCATCTCTCTTGTCGTAAAGTTTTGTTCTTAAACTGCCGTTGCTGTCAATTTCTAGGTGTTAATCATGGTATGAAACGGACCATTCTGTTTTTGTAGTATCCTTTGGATAGATGTGGTCAACATAGTCACCAAATTAGCATTATTCTTTGACAGAACATCATCTTTATAGAGGATAGTGAAATCATAACATTGGGTCAACTTTTTCTCTTTTCTGTGCAGAAGGCTCTGTATGAAGGAAGGTTCATGCGAATAAGGAGTTAATGTGCGAGAATATATGCACAGTTGGTCCTCATTGGAATGCAGACAGTCTGTTGAAACACATCCGTCAAACATTACAAAAATGGTGTCAATAAAGCAAAAATGAACAAATCTTATATTTGTCTTTGAGTTTTAAATGGGGAATAGGTATATAGAGTTGAAAAATAAAATGTGTTGATGCTACTGCAAGAAAAAAAGACCTTGATTTGAGGCATTATTCCGTATTTAAAAAAAATCAGCTAAAGAGTTACTTTTATCACTTCTTCTATTTTATTGTAAAATTTCTGAGGTTTACATACGTCAGTTTCCTATATATAAAAGACATCGTCAACTGCTTAGAAAAATGTACACTTAATTAAGTATGATCAAAATACAACTTTATCAAAGGTGCATAAATACGATGCATTTTAGATGAGGAGTAACCTCTCATCAGTTTCCAAAAGTTTTCAGTGCTTTAGTGTTTAAATAAATTAATCGTATTTCAGTAAAACATTATTTGATCACATTTATGTCAGGCAAGTCTATCAGCTGGGTTAGTGAGTACGTCTAGAAACCACTGACCTGCAATGAGAGCCATCAACTCAATACGTTCTCTCAATGGGGACCAAAATGTTCTTCTATTATTGAAATTAATTAACTATTTTTTCATTTAATTTCTTTTCTTGATTTTACAATATTGGTTTGAGATGAAGCGCAAAATTGACAAGTGAATACGTGTTTGTGAAGCTTTTATCAAAAACGAATTATTATTGAATTCATTTTGTCTTTTTTGTACTCATCAGCTTCTTTAATTTCAAGTCTTAACTGGTTAAAGCTTACCAACCTTTGTATTAAAATAATTTTGCACGTAAATATCATTTTTTAAACTTTAATCCGAAAGTTTATTTTATAATATAAGGAAATATATTTTTGAACGTAATTATGAAACATTATTAGTTTTAGAAATCAATTACATGTCAGTGTGATTGAAATTTATAGCGTTAAAACGTTATACAGATGTTACAATAATTATAATTTTGAACTTATGACTGTATACATCTGATTGACAATCATTACAAAACCGTTACCTATTTCTACGTATACTGCGCCTCTCCAATATTTCATATTTTCCATTTTGTTCTGTTTTTACTAAAATGAATATATTGTAAAAAATGAATAAAGGAATAACAATAAAGCATGTCATGAATTCTAGTTTCTGTCCCCTCAAAACAAAACAAGAAACGCATGAAATATACACACAAAGTGAACAGAAATTGATTGTTAGTGTAAAACAGACTAGACCCAAATAAAACTTTTTTTTTAACAAATCTAAGCAGCTAAACATGCTCTTTTGCCGATTCTGTATTTTTTCGCAGCAAAGAGCTCGAATGTTTTTTTCAGTTAAAACAATGCATTTAAACGTAAAGGCGTTCCCGGAAGTTTTTTAAAAAGAGATAAAAATAGATCATTGTGTTTCGAGTCAGATTTTTGCTCTAAAATTATTTGTTATTGATAGCAATATTTATAACTGAATCAACATTGGTAATTTTGTATTTTCAAACTGTTCCATTTGTTTTAATTGATTTTGATTATTTTAATTCTTGTTTCCCACAAATGGCTTTTTTGAAAATATCTCGTAAAGGTTAATGTTTTGTGTATTCTTATGCTAAAGGTCGACACCAATTATGGAGAAAGATGGAAAGGTGTTATTTTTTCAATGTTTCCTTGTTCTAATTGCAAGTTCACAAATGTTGAAAAATATGGTGAATTTAAACATGCTATATGTACATTTCAAGGAGTAACCTCTCATCAGAAGCATCAGAATCAAAACTTGGATGTCCGATAACCAACCAAACTAAAAAAAATACTCAAACAAAAACAAATCGGAATAGGAATCCATATTTGATTATGGTGGTCTGGGTGAAAACCTTTATAGTTTTATTTTTACTTAACAGTTACAAAATTAAAAATTTGATTCGATCCATTTAAAAATTAAAGAACGTATTTTTTTGTCATAATCAGATAATAATATTTTAAACATAAAATACAGTACCCTATTCTTAAGAAGTCGACCCCTTTAACGTTTTATTTATTCATATTTATTAGTTTAACATTTGCTTGCCTATTTGATAGTCCGTTTGGTCGTTTGTCGTGGAAACCGCTGTTTGTGAACCGTTTTTCTAACCGGTACCCTACATGTTGGTATTGACGCGACACCAATAGAAACAGGTGATCCACTGATATATAATCAAATTTTACGTCGATTAATTAAAAAAAAATTCAAAGATACCAAAGGACCAGAAAGAAATCAGACCAGACTATAGACAGCAAAATGAAACGTAAGGCAAACATAGTACAAACAGCACTAGCTGGAGTAACACGAACCGCACAAAATAGGGTGAGTTCAGCTTCTCCTAATGGTAAGCAACTCCTGCTAAATAGGTATCACCCGCCCTGTTAATCAGTAGTCAAAGTCCGTGTAAAGTTTATTAATTTTGGAAAAAAAAACTAATTGGTTTCTTGCTTACCGATGACATGTAAATATTCTTAAATTTATCCGGTATTTCTTTTTTAAATAAATATGGTATGCTTTCCCAATCTGTTGGTTATATGAATTTCATTTTATTGTTTTGTATATTCCTGTTCTAATGAATTCAATAGCAGAAATTAGGCTAGCTTTGTTGATGACATATTCCCACTAAACAATTGTTAATGTGGTTACTATGTCGATAGCCTCCATCCCATTGAACTGAAATCAAGGGTTCTACATAAAAAAAGGTCTGTCTAACACATAGACTTACATATGGAAATTGACAGGAAGACTACATAAAAAAATATTTTGCAAAAAATTGAGAACGCAGGTTTTTACTTGTGATATTTTCTCTTATATGTAAAAATATTCCAGGGGCAACTGCATATCGAGAATATATATTTTTTAGGTAATACGGTACTCCACTACCTATGCTTCTATCAGAATTGTCGCTGCTGACAAGAAAGCTGCTTGAACAAGTTAAAGGAAATCTTATAGGACTTCCTCTGGTTTGGTTTTAATTCTATAATGATAGGTTATTCTATGAAATACGCATATAGAATATCAAAATCAACAAATCTATTCACGATTGGTCAATTTGTATTTGAATTATAGTGTGATTGTGGCATAAGTATATCCTTTTTAGGTCTCTGCACCACCGCAAGTAAATGATACCAAATTATATTTTTTTTTTAAATATTCCTTGGTTTTCCTCAATTATTATTTCTTTTAAACCTCACTAAATTTTGAATTAATCTTCTTTTCATGACAGTTTAAAGTATTATGCACATTTGCAACATGGTTTTATCTATTATTAAAAAGTATTGCGAGTACTGTTAGACCGTTAAGAAATAAGGTTCGACTTTGTCAATTATCTTTTTTAAAATTAAAATGGGAATCTGTTCTTTTATAAAACTCGTGTTTTAAGGTTAGTGTTTGACATTTCACTATATGTTTTTTCAATTGCCCTTATTACATCAGAAGCTGTAACTGTTCTAGGAGACTGGTTAACGAGATGTCTAGTTATTTGATTTAAACTATATATCATTAACCTTTACATCGATGTTTCTCGCCTGGGTAAAAAACGTATAAAAAGCGTTTGTCTGATTTATCACCTTTTAAAAGTCTTGTAAATAAAATAAAAAAGGTCGCTGGACTCCTCCAATATCTCCTCCTTCCCACTGAATTGTTGTTGAAAGTCATGTAGTAGTCCAATTAAACAACAAAACTATATAACGTACCAAAGACTAAACATGAGTTTAGTCATGTTAAATTCTGACAGTTAGAAATATGTATACACTCACCTCAAAAAAGATAATAAGTCCAAGGCCATTATCAATTAACTGCGTCGTAAATCTTAGAAATAATACACATTTTGATTGTTTGAAATTTATTGCTTAAAAAACTCAGTATTGCAATTATGCTCCTGTCAAAGTTCAAATGAATAAGGGTTGGAAAGTAGGTTATACATGTTATATAATTCGTTGTCAAATGCTTTTATTGTTCATTTGAACAAATGCTTTATACAATGCAAAGTTAGAGATACAAAAATCAGAAAAAAAGCTTCTATATGAATAATGTGGTAATCAATCAAATTTTGGAAATAATCTTGAAAGGCGATTATCACTTTAAAAAAACGTCGAGAGGCATGAAAACTAAGTCGGAATTAGTGGAAAAAAAATAAAAACCGAACACACAGACTTTCTGTTAAATATATTCATTTAAGTAAGATTACCTATTGGAGCATTCATGTAAGCAAGTTGCCGAAAAATGGACAAAATATAATGTCCTTTTCTGTCAGATTCATGAAATCAAAGTTGCATGTCTATTAATCCACAAAGGTTCTTAGATTTTAACTGGATCAAGTTGCATAAAACATCTCAAATTGAGGTTTTCCTCAAATGCTCGAGTTTTCCCCAAAGTATTGTCTTCTGATTAGTTGGATTTTGCGTTGAGGAGGAAATCCTCAAACTGAGATGTCACTGTTTGCAAACATAGTTGAACAACAAATGCTCAATTGAGAGTCAGTCCCATGTCTTGTTCGATTGTAAATATCCTAACTTTGCAGCCGATCGAGAGAAATTTGAGGACTCAATCAATTGTAAATGACCATTTGGTCAAACCAATAACGAATCCAGAGAAAACCCTGGAAACTTAAACAAAATTAACAACCTTAACCCCTTAAATGCGAAATCATTTTTCTATATTTCAAATACACTCCAAAGCTTACTCATTGCAAAATCACTTGTTGGATATAGTCAGGATTAAGTAAAAATAGACAAAATTAAATAATAATTAAATATTTCGTTTGAAAAAGAAATACATATGTTGAACAACCATTCCTTGCATGGGAAGATCCAGAAAAAAAAAATCAAGACGGTTTAAAATCGCATAGCCATACAATGTGTGAATAAATGCTGGACTTTTTATGAAACAAAAAGTGTCTTCACTTGCATGTGACAATTTGTATTGACATTGTGTTACTGGTTCCCTATGGGTACACCATGGCTGCAGCCAACAATGAATTGGTCACCACAATATGACCGTAATACTGTTAAAAAGAGTTCAGCCAAACCCGACCCCCCAAAAAGATATAAGTATTTAGAAAATGCGAAATAATACTAGATTGAATATTGAACTTGTGCACTCGAAGACACGAAAAAACAGTTAATACTTTTTTGTGTAAGTTTTTTTTTCGTGTTAAAGAAAGTAATTATAGCTCTTGTATTACAATTCAAAGAACTTGTTACAAGTTTTAAATATTAATCGTGTGTATTTGATTTAAATTTGCTCATAGCATTAGTTGTATATGTCAATTTATATAACTTACAAAATGTATGATTGAATGAAAGTGAAATGAATGCACCGACTTGAATTTTAAAACCGGCAACCTTGCATTTTTTCCAAACATTTCCTGAATGCTAACAATGCAACGAATGAAATTAATTTTGTTAAAGGCTTGTTCCTGATTTTACTTATAACTAAGTAATTGTCAAAATTTTCTTCATTCGTTTTAATTGGGCATAGATTTTATGAGTTTTTTGTTATTTTTTTTTACTTTTTTGAGGCATTTATTGAAGCGAAAAATGTGCACACACAAGAAACTTTAAATTTTTTGCCTCTTATCAATTATCTTAAATTTTATTTGTTTCTTGAATGTGCTTGATGTTAACAGATAACAAATCTTTTACCTAAAATAGTTTTTTTTCTTTATTTCTTATCATAATGCGTAACTTTTGACCGTATTTCATATTTTTACTGCGTTTAATCCTTCTTTAGACCACAACAATTAAATAAAAGAAAGAACAGATTATCAGAAAATTCTACCGGATAAAATTCCACTCAGGATAAGCTTATAAATAATATGAAAATCTGCTTTTAATCGATAGATCATCTTTCGGAATATAGGAAAAAATTAATCTTAACCCCTGAAATGACAGAGAATGCTTTCTTCCTTGAATCCCATATACTAGATGTCCTTCTTTCTAGATTTGGCTGCCTATTTCGGTGGGTTTGATGAAATTACTCCATTTCCCAACATTTTCAGCCTTCCTTTGTCATAGGTTTAATGCTACTGATGAGAAATTATTCCTTGAGATGTAGATATAACATCAAAATTCACCACATTATTCGTTACTGATAAATCTTTACTTCATAAAATCAACATTTTACGAATTTTAATATCGTCACAATGGAAGAGACTCTTTTACTTATAAAACTGAAGTATAAGTTTGTAGGGTGTAATTATTTATTAGGGAGATTTAAAATCACAGCTTCAAAAGGTCATATCGCGCCCTTTTTCCCAATTTCGTTTTTGTCAATTACGTTGAAATAAATGTTTTGCAAGAGTATAAATAAAGGATGAAAAAACATTTGTGTTTAATGTTTAGAGGAAAGGATTTTAAGATACAAAACTGGAGAAAGAAATCGTATAGTCAGAAAAAAGAAAAGGACTATGACCAACAAAATGAAACAACATACATAATTCACTAAACGCTACAATGACAACTAAACCTGAAATAACACGAACCCTATATAATCCGAGAACGAGTTGAAGTGCCACTTTCTGTTTGACTTTTATTGATCCTCCGCTACTGATTTTTTTTACCACTCGTTGAGGGAGGGTTAGATCCCACGGAACTAGTTTAAACCCAACACATGTCTCACGTGCCTGTTCAAATTAGGAATTGTGGTCATATGTTTTTCTTTGTGTTTATTGTTTTGTTAAATTTACTTATTTGAAAATATTCGGGCATGAGCAGTATTATTTTACGCATTCTTAATTGGGAGATGCGATTTGGGGGAATTTATAGCTTTAAAAGGATACACCATTTTTAAAGGCCTTGTGGAACCTTTAGATTTGTAAATTCGCTTTGATTTTTCTCGAAGTTGGAGTGTAGTCTCATAACTTTTTATTTTAACATTTAATTTTTCCATGCTGTCCCAATGATAAAATATCAAATAAAAGTTTTTGTTTGCAGTATGAATATCATCCTTAATGAAGGAAATTAGATAATTGTTATAATTTATATGACACAGGTCTTGGCAATCAAGGAGTTTATTTTTCAAATTTTGAAAACAATATTGTACTAAAATTAATATTATCAATGATAATTGTAATCTGTTTTCTTTGAAAAGCTTCAATCTGAGCTATATCCGTATTTATTTTTATGTTTTTATAGCTAGCAATAAGTACTCAGTAATTTGACAAAATGCTCCAACACAACGGCTAATAAAAGCAGAAAAACAGAAATGAATTTTGTTCTGTTGTTAAAATTTAACGTTGAAGGCTATAATTAATCAATAATTTTCACTTTTAAAGTGTTTCAAATCTATCATTATACATGTAAGACCATGTACGGCTTTTTTCGCGGTTGGCGATTTTGTCCAGTGGAAAAGCTGCAGGGCGAGTAAATGCTAATCTTATTGCATATTAAACTTTGAAAAGTGTCTGTCTCATATTCAGTTGAGTTAATATTCTAACGTTATAAAACAGCACTTCACAACAAAATATCCGATTTTTCTTATCATTTTGTAGATATTTTGTATTCGATAGTTTGTTCTATGTCAAAGATGTGAAAGGCAGTCGCACAATGCAATATAATGTTTGCTTCAAAGTGTTGCGGAAAAATTTTAACCGACGCAGTCGCACCTTGGTCACGACGAGGACAGTGAATATTTCTTTTCCAAAACAGAAACAAGTGTGTTTACAGTGAAAGATAAGTATTGTGGGAAAAAGCAAGGTATTGTCCCCGATACAGAAAATATGGCAGATTTGTTTTAGTTTCTGTAGATGGAACAATAAACTTGCTATTTCCTGAACTAGCGGTCTTTCACTGTTTTATTATAGCTATAGACAGGAGCCACACATTTCCATGCAATACAATGAAAAACTTCTTAAAATTGCGGGAATTTTTGACGTCGACGTTGCCGCCGTCGCAAATACTAACTAGTGACGTCGCCTGATTGTGATGGTTATTGTGTTGATTTAAATGGGGTACCCAACACCTAAGGGACATAATTCTGTAAAATCATATAAACGTTTTAATCAGGCATCATTTTATATTAAAATTAATGCATCTCAGTGATCAAAATTTTTGTTGATGAAATTACTATATATCTAATGAAATCATTCCAGAGAAATGTGTGGTTCAAATTTCTTGAAATTTTCATGTTTTCCTTCTTTCATCAAATTAAATGTCTAAATAAAATATCAGGAAAATTAAACGAGTGGAATTTATTTTCGTGATGGTGATAACGTTAGGTACCCTCTTCAATACCACATGGACACTTTGTACAATAAAATCATTATAAGCGAATTTTTCTGGGACTTAATGTACCGGCTCTTTTTTATGCTGTTAACTTTTGGCGTATTCTGATATTTTTGTTTGGAATTTTACGCTAATTCAAACAAAATTGAAGTTTTAACGCGGCGGTCTGTTTTACTGATAGATGACCTCAATTGGAGTACACGGAGGGACCAGCGATCTTCAGCAGTGACCTTACAAACCTTATTACGTGCGATGAGAGTTAAACGCACACTCTTTTTTTCATGGCACAAAGTCGAAAGCTCACGCTGTTTAGGTGATAGGCTACAGTGATCTGTACAGGTAAGTTTTAAATCGGCTACCTAGACAACTAGGCCATCTAGGGTAACGAACTTATGTCGGACGAATGTCGTTATGCCGATAATTTAGATACGTGTCCTCCATCACGGATATAGTTCATCTTGATATACACGTTTGCATATGAATAAGAGACAGCTTGTTTCATATGTATTGTTTCAGGAACCAAAAATAAAAATACAATTTTACATTGTAATAAGCATTACACAGGTCTGAGCAACTTAATTTACAAATGGTAAACTCTTCTTTGACTATTCATAACATGCTTTTGGGTGTAAGGGGCTATTCCATCATTTAAATTGTTGTAGGTGGGCGGGAAGTGTTTCTAAAAGCGACAGAACAACTATTCGTAAAAAAATACCACGTATTTAATTTGCAGTGACCAGTGATCATCAACATCTAACGTTAGAAATTAATTTACATTCGTTCCCTCTCACATGCATTTGAATTGAATTGTCCCATTTCTATTAAGGGGGCTGTACGGCCGAGTGGTCTAAAAAGTTAATTTAAATTTACCTGTACAGATCACTCCCAATAACCTATTCGGCGTGAGTTTTCGTCTGACTTCATAATACAAAAACTGGTTGATTTTTACTCGTATCGCACGTGATAGGGTTTGTCATTTACCTACACAAGGTTGGTGGTTCTCAACGGGTACTCCGACTTCCTCAATCAATAAAACTGACCGCCGCGACAAGACTGAAATGTTATTGAAAGTGCCGTTACACCCAAATCAAACAAACATTTCTTTTAAACACTTTAAGTTATTGCTTTCAACTATAATATTCTCTTTATTAAAAAAGATGAATTTTAGCATTATTTTAATTGAAGTATGAATTTTAGATACATCAATATGCATTTTCAATAATATAAAAGTTTTCTTAATGTTAATTTATTTGTTTCATTAGTCCAGTGTAGAATACCAATATGAGAGATCAAAAGGATATTGACCAAAGAGACAAACCAAATTTGGATCAAACTTAAATATAAAACGAAAGCAAAAAGAGCAAAGGCTTTGAATCCAAGAACACTCTTACAAAACACGAGTAGGATCAGGTGCTCCGGAAAGGTAAGCATCCCTTATGTTTCGGACAACACACGTTGTGGAAATCTTTAACTCTAACACGGGTTAACGTCAATCCAAAAATGACATATTTTCTTTATAATTAGAAAGACCAAGTATTAATGAATGAAATATTTAACTCTGTCTCGAATGAGCTCTTTAAATATATATTTTTATATTGGGTGTTTCTCAATAGCTATTTATTGCCATAGACAATGAGGAAATAATCACCCTGTGCAATAAATACAAAATTATGCAAGAAAAGAAAAGTGTCTTTATATGTTTTGTTTGTCAGTTTTTAATATAACTAAACAAAACACTTAAAATTCATACAAAACAAAAATTAAACCAGTCTTGTAATGTCAAACCTCTTGATTTGCATTTTGAATTCACTGTTTGTTCGATAAAATAAATTGCTACGTTCAAAGTTTAATTAAATTATGACAGTTATGTAACATGTGGTTCAACGAACACCAAACAGAAATATATTACAAATCATATAGAACCAATGATAAGGATATTAAATACATTATTACAACAGTTATGATTGGCTTTGATGCAGTCACAAATCAAACATTTCTTTGCGCGTTTACCTTGTTCATTGTGGTTTACAGTTAAAACAAAATAAATCTTAAATGACTTAGTTCGTATAGAAAAATCTCATTTTATTCCATTTTGGTATCTAAAAGTTGCATTTTCAGTTCCAGACCTTAACGACCGTATACTGACTATGATATATTTATTTCAACTAAGATCCAATTAAACATATGTTATGCTCCTTAAAGCTTGGTTGCCATAAATAAATAAAGTATATAACACAATTACCGAACAAATCAAAGTCCATAAGACATACGGCAAAATAGGTATCGCACAACCGGAAAGTTGGTAACCGCAACGGTCCTGACTTGGTACAGGCATTTCAAAAGAAATGGTGGGTTAAATCTAGGTTTTACGGCGCGCCAAACCTCCCGCT
>JAULBM010319019.1:0-13653 GCA_032357055.1 Geukensia granosissima | reverse complement strand
AAGTGTTGTAAGTTTTAAATTTTCTTTCGATTCATTTTGTTGGCCATGGTCTTGTCTGTCTTCCGACTTGACGATTTCTGTCTGCCCCTCTAGTATCTTCGATTTCCTTTTTATATAATGGTCGTAACTTTGAATCTTGCTTTTGGGTACTATTTTGACAATTTTAAGCTCATTCTACTGTTCAATCAATTCAGTTAGATTTCCAAACAGGTGGGAGTAAAAATCTGACTGGCAAAGTTTTTTTTATTGAATTTCGTTATTTTATTTCATTACATAATATATTTTAAGGGTTTAAAATAGGCTGTGCAAGTTTGTTATGCTTTTTTCCATGTTACAGAGAATTACACTCATAAGACATTGAATACTGAATCTTAAGTTGCTTTTATATGCAATATGAATGAAAAACTGAAAACGATCTTAAATGATTCTTTTGTATTAAAATTAAACGAAGCAAGTGAACATGAATGCAAGAAGACTTATCTTGACATCTTTTGATGAAATACGGTTTTAGAAATTATTTGACCGATGCACTTGTTCAAATTAAAATTGCTAACAACTAGTTATTTATAACAAACAATACCATCTGAGCCACACTCATAAGATAAATGCATGAAATATAAATCTCAATTGATTTGGTGGTTTTTAGGTGCATAAAGTGTTCATTTTTATACCCACACTCCTTAAAAAGAACAATTTCACATAGTTCATGTAGTTTAAAACCGACTTTTTTTTAAAGATACAAGATCCTGTCTTGCTCTTTACGTCCTATAAAACATTTGTCAAATTAAAAAAACTTTTTTTGAAGATCTTGTCTCTTTGAGAAAAGTCTGTTAAGATAATGCACAATTGTTCATTTTATGAAGGCACCCTAACTTGACATTTTCTATTTGAATTTTAGCATATTTAGTTTGAAATTATAATAAAAATAGAAATATGGTTCATCATCACTTTCTAAGGAGTGTGGGTATTTAGGAAACATTTTATGCCAAAAAATATACCAAAATCAATTGACCTTTCAATTAACAGAAAATATACTTCCAATCGCAAATTGTTTGAAAAATCCTTACTTTGACCAATGTTTCAAAAGTTCATTTCACCATTCATATGGTATATTTTAAATAGAACACCTGATCCCACTGTTCTGTAAAGGAGTTCGTAGAGATAATTGTAACATCGTAGTAAAAGGATGACCAACTGTTTTAGGCCACATTGCGTTTACACAGTTTAGGTCATTTACCAATATTTTTTCCAGATTCGAGTATAATAGATTAACGAGAATGCAGTCTAGATAGGCTGACGATTTTATATTCTGCCACCGTTATTAGTAATTTTTTTATTGGTTAAAAGTTATTAAAAACGTATCCTAGCCCATTCCATTTTTTTATCATCAAAAATATATTGAAAACAATGATACTTTTAGGCCAGACCTAACAGGTTCTTGTTTAAAGGACAACAGTCATTAAACCACGATTTTGGCCCAAAAGTGTTGCTAAAAATGGAAACGGACTACTGTCAGTTTTTAAATTTATAGGTTCTACAACCGAAACATGGCACGATGAATTTGCTTCAAATTTGAAAATACTAAGACATTCCTTAATTTTTTTTTCAAAATGTTACACAATTTTTTCGATTTTGGCATAGATTTCACAAAAACATTATAAGAATAGATTATTAAACAGATTTTATTGTTTTGTCAAAATATCTAAAATTTGGACCAAATATGAGGCTTAACGTACTAACTAAAACAACAAAAATCGGTTTTCTGCCTCTTCCATACAGCACATGCACAACATGTAGACAATAAAAAGATATATAAAAAGATTCATGGGAAGTCCAAGACCCAAATGTTACAAAACAAACACTCAAATCCAAGCAAATCGATATAGTAAGTCCTAAGGCCATACATTTCTAGGCCTTGCCTTTTTCAGTACTTTAGAATTAAAAAAAAAGCACCGAAATCCCCAGAAATCGAAATGGGAATTTACATTAGTTTAATATTTTTACTATATATCCAAAATGACGTCATTACCTATCATGGTTATTAAAGTAAAATTTTGTAAAGGCAGCAAATTGGTTGTCGTTGTTCAATTAGTCATTACTACTATATGATCACCATTTTTGCTTTAGATTATGGGGTTTGTCGTGTTTTATGTATAGTTTCACAATTTGTATTTTCGGGGCCTTTTACAGCTTCCGTTATGGTTTGGAGTCTGGTTCATTGTTGAAGGCCATAATGGGACCTGTAAAGGTTTAAATTCTACTCTCACTTGGTGGGTGGCTGTCTCATGAACAATCATGCCTCATCTCCTATTTTTTTTTATAGAATGGCATTTATTTCTATGTACCATAAAAAAAAGAACCTTGCTGGAAAATAAAGTAAAATTTTGTTCACATAAGTAATTATGATGGCTCGTGTTGTGTTCATGTGGGCAGGCAATGCTAATTATGTCATTCTGAGGGAATTTAATGCTAAATAAAGTTAAATTATATCGAGGATGGTAATTCTCATGGTTGGTTATACATTATTATGCCATTCCGAGTTAACATGATAATAAATAAAGTAAAATGTTTTCTAGGCTGGCATTAATAATAATCTATAGACTGTTCATACACATTTTTGTCATTCTGGGGTTAATAAAGTAAAATTTTGTCTCGGCCAGCATTTCATATTCCTCTTATCATGGACAGTCCATGCTAATTTTTGTTATTTCTGTTAAAATCATGTCATTATGAGGTACCGCAATAGTAAATAACGTATGATGATATAAGACTGGCAATGTATATTCAGTTTAAATTTCCATGTAATAGTCCGATGAAAATATGTCACCGAATTATTATTTTTTCCAAAATACAGAGTGTCTTGCCTTGCACAAGTCAAGGTCATGTCATGACACGGGCAATGTACAGGGAATATGATAATGATGTTCAGTCATTTTGGTCAGATTTCGGACTCCTCTGATACTTTCCATTTCGCAGCATAAATATTTTGCACTATGACTCCCAATATTCTTTTCATAATTGTATTTTAAACACTTTAAAATGTCATTTCAAAAGTCGTTATTTCTTCCTGTGTTTTATTGACAGAACGTTCTTGGACAAAACGTTTGGAAAATCAAGAGAAACCCTTTTCCCTTTTTGAAAACCATCACAGTGACCCATCACTTTTATGCCTAGTTTGTTCAATTGTTTAAAATCTTAAAAGCAATCATAAGCTTTTGAAAACTGTGCTATTTTGAAATCAGTATCAAAAATTCTGATGCTCGTTTTCTACAGAACTTAACCGCACATCCAGTCACTTGACAGTTACTATGTTGAGATGTAACAAACTTTAACGGTTTGGTGGCGTGCAATGTTTGTTGAAAATGCTATCTTCTTGATTGATTTTTAGTTTCATAATTGTGTTGCGTTTGTGAAGCGATGAACAGATAATAGATAAGTTGCTTTAATATTCTTTTGACATTTGATAATAAATATTTTTCTCACCGTCGTGACTACAAATCCGTTCCTATACCGATTGTGACTAACATCGATTGTGACTATACGCCGGGTTGTCTACTGAGTAACACGACGGGTTCTAATAGTGGAACAGAAGTTGCTTATCCTTCCGGAGCACCTAAACTAACCCTGGTTTCTGTAGGATTCGTGTTACTCCAGCTTTAGTTATCAGTGCAGTGTTTTGTGTCTGATATGTTTGTATTTCGATTCATTTTGTTGGCTATGGTCCTGTATGTCTTCCGAATTAACGATTTCTGTCTCACCCTTTGGCATCTTTAAATTCTTTTTACGCTAAAAGATACATTTACGTGGGTTTTTTGCTGTGGATCATAAATCAGTCTTGTATAAGAGTTAAATTCGTTCATAAGCCTTAAAAAAACACAGAATTAAGAGCAGAAACAATTAAACACTACTGGGCTATAGTTTTTTATATTGAAGATATAAAAGAGAGAAATCTTTACATGATTAATAAACACGACATTCCTAACAAAACAAAACGACGCATAAAATGATAAATTGCACTTGTCTACGAGTAATGTTATACTTGAAATATCATGATGCTACCTGAAATCTTCATCCGAATAAAACGATGACTTAAGGACAAGGACAATGCGTCAACATTGCTCTAATTAACCTTAATGGAGTTTTCAAGTTTCATCTTGTTTTGAATAGCAGTCGTTGTAAAGATAAAAAAATCTTTGTCGGAAGAGGAAGCGTAAAATACCGAAGGGTAAGACGATGAAACCTATAACGTTAATTACGTTTTTCTCTACCATGGCCACTTTTGGATTAATATTTATAAGTGTTTTAACAACAAAAAGCCCTATTTGTGCCATTTATATTTAGTAATACACAGCAATAGAAATAAAAAGACAATTACATTATTTCATTTTGTTGGAAGTCAAGTTTTGAACGCCAGGACTATATAAACAATGCTTTTATGGTTAATGAAACAGTTCATGTTTTCGATCACAATTGCTTAAAAGAACACATTTCAGTGGCAAATTAAACTTGTTAATGCTGTACGTTATACCCATGTTTGAATTTATATATAACATTGTATAAGTATCGTGCTGTTGCATTGTACTTCTGTTGACTACAATACATCATTATGGCATTCCGAGTTACCACAATAATAAATAAAGTAAAATTTTATCCAGACTGGCATTTCCTTTTGCTCTTTTCATACGTCTGTGGACTGTCTGTACGTATTTCTGTTAATCTGAGGTAAATAAAATATATATTATGGCTGGCTGCTATAGTGTCTGTATGTGGACTGTCTATGTATAATTATGTCATTCTTAGGAACCTCGATTGCACATATTGTGAATAGTGATAGACTGCAATGTATATTCAGTTTGAATCTTAATGTAACAGTCAAATGAGGTGTACTCCTTAAATTGTACATTTAGCATACCAACATTCTCCATATTTATACAACTTTGAAATTTTGTATTTTGAGAACATGTCACTGAATAATGAACCTTTATTTCAAAATACAGAGGGCCTTGTCATGCAGTGTCAAGTTCAGGTCATGCGACAGGTCCATGTTCCAGTGTACATGGAATATGTTAAGGCCCGTCTCCTACAGCATTAAACAACGCATCCAGCGACTTGATAGTTATCATAGTGTGAAGTTACATGCTTCAAGACCAGTTAGTGAAGTGCAGCAATTGTAGAAAATGTTATTACCTAGTAGTTGACAGACTGCCGTTTGTATAGCTATGTACAGATAATTGACTAGATGAAACGAAAAATGAACTGATATATTCTAAAAGAAACCTTGACGTGGTCTTTTGGCTTTCGGATAAACTAAAAGTCTGTGTAATGTAAGGAGTTAAATTCGTTCATAAGTTTTGAAAAAAATATCTGTTGTTATAGCAGAATTAATTAAATTTAAAAATAAAAATGCATCTGCTTCAATATATTGAAGATATTACAGAGAGAAATTTTTAGACACTTCAGCACAAAAACGGCCAAATGTTATAGTTTAGCCTGGAATAAAATGATGAATAACTTGAATAATTTGTCCGATTGAGACGAAAACCACGAGGTAAGGACAATTCGTCAACATTACTCTAATGGAGCTTATTGATGTTGTCAAGTGATTATCTAGTATAGAGAAGCAGTCATTGTACAGTAAAGAACTTTGTCGGAAGAGGAAGAGTAAAATAGCCGAAGGGCCAGACAATGAAACATAGATAATGTTAATAAAGTTTTCACTTCCATGGTTACTTTTAGATTTAATATTGATACAAAATTGCCCAATTTGTGCCATTGTTTATGTAAAACACAACAAAAGAAATAGCAGGATTTATATATCTATGACGTTTAATTTTTGTTATTTTGTTGGAAGTCAAGTTTGAAACGCCTGTCTATATAAACACTGTATTTTATGGCTAATGAAACAGTTCATGATTTCGAATGCTATTGTTTAAAAAATACATTTCTGTTGCAAAAGGCCTGTTTATGCTGTACGTTAGTCACACGTTTGATATTTATATATAAGTAAAGTATTTCGTTGTTATTAATCTATTTATTCATTATTTCATCAAGTCATTTTAAAATACATTTGTGTAAGATTATTATCTAAGATGCCATATAATGGATATTGAAAATAAAAGATTATACCCTAAGATGCGAAAAAACATAGGTACTTTTAACATCATTTATTCTATTCAATGCAAGACGTTGGCATTAGAAAGGAAAAAAAATGTGCAGGTGATCCTGTAATTGTTATCGCTTGAATGTCAAAGAGCTGCTCTGTTCGACTGTCAAAGAACTGTCAAAGAACTGCTCATTCGACTGTTCATTGCGAATTAAATTGATTTTTATTGTAATATGTATAATGCTTTAGCATTTTCTATTCAGCATATAGACGTGTTATTTAATCTGGTTAATTCGGTGCTCTACCAGAATGAGTTTTGAACTAGCTGTCAGAAACAGCTATGTCAGTACATTTTTGTATATTGTTTTATGTGTTATGTATATTCGGTGTACTTTATATCGACTTCGAAAATTTAATCTTAAGCAGTAGGTTTTATAAAGTTTTAAACCCGCTACAAACATTAAATGCTAATTCCAAGCCCGGAATTCCGTGGATGTGAAAATATTAAAATAGGAGATATGGAATTATACCATCCACCAAGAGGCAGTGAAATCTTAATATTTCTATAGGTCCCATTACGGCGTTTAACAATGAACCACAGTCCACAATGTAAGGAAGCTGTAAAAGGCTCCGAAATACAAAATGTGAAACTACTCATAAACAAAACAACATTGTCGTTCATTGTCACTTGTTTTACATTGTATACTTATCTGTCAGATAGTTGTTACCTTTGAATATTATCACAATTCAATGTTAGGGCTTTTTACAGCTCGCCTTAGGATGTAGATAAGTGTCCGTTAATAATGTATTAAAGGCTACCTGTAGATATAATTTATACGTATTCGATGGCTGTCTCAGAGTCAATCATACCAAATCTTTTTTCTAAACTGAGTAAAATATGTTAAAAGCTTGATTTTTTCTTGTAAGGAATTAGTGCTGTTAGGCTTATACTTTATTCTTTAAGTTTTCATATCAGCTTTGGTGGGTAATGTTAGTACAAACCGGGGTTTCAAATAATCTGACAGTACAAATTTGTGTTAAAATTTGGTTGTCCGGGGTATTGAAATAGGTCCTTCGGTTTCTTCGCCTGCAGGTAGAACACCTGCTAAAAGAGCGTCCGTTAGTTTGAGCGGGATGTACAAGTACTTGAACTCCCCTTCTCGAAGGTTGTGCCGGGGGAAGAATAGTCACCAGGTATCTCCTTACTGGAGGCACTAGTCCACTAAAAGGGGCCTCTCTGTTTGTCGGAGGATGTATAAATTCACAATCCGTCAAAGGGAGTGGTTAAAGACGCCCTGTGTTTAGGAAATGTCACGTCTTAAGCTACAAGGCTAAATTTTCCGCCCCTATCCAACCCACAATTTTTCCAATGGCAGTCTAAAAGTTTCTCCCTTACCGGTCCTTTGCTCACAGTATACATATTAATTTATTGTTTAACCTATTTTCGTCCTGAATATGAAATATTTGCCACTGGACGTTTAACAACGATCAATCAATAAAACTATTTTTTCTGCGGAATTGAAAATGTTTTCAGATGTGTCAATTAAGGATGACAAGATACACCAGAGAACTAACTTTAAACGAGGATGATTTATCACTTTAACAGAAGCAGAAATCAATACAAAAATGCATAAAATCTGTTGCAGACCTTACCGAGACTTTATCACATTTCAACAATAGGCCTGATGAATGCTAAAGTACCTACAGATCACCTGTATTCTGAATCCCTTCCTCAAGAATTATTGCAACGTACTATGTTCTTTTTGGTGTAATACACCGGATACATAGAAGAATCATGTAGCAAATTCATCCGTTTCTATGGAAATGATGATAAATTTGCGTGTTCACAATGCTGTCTCCCGTTGAATGGAAGTTTTTATTATTAGATGTTTTATAATTATCAACAGCGGTCAATAGACTTATCATTCAATTACTGAAAACATTGTTTATCAGTAAATGAGAATTAGAAGTACACAACTGATGTGAAAACCTGAAAAAAAAGTTCGTTTTTTTGAATTGAGAAGTCCAGTGTAGAATACCTGTG
Source organism: Geukensia granosissima (assembly GCA_032357055.1). Classification (NCBI taxonomy): domain Eukaryota; kingdom Metazoa; phylum Mollusca; class Bivalvia; order Mytilida; family Mytilidae; genus Geukensia; species Geukensia granosissima. The sequence goes on along the minus strand of JAULBM010319019.1, from coordinate 5,506 downwards.
AGAGAAGTACACAGTTCAAACAGACAATACAAATTTGATAAAACGAAAACAACAGGAACACAGGCTAGCGAGAAGGTTGCTGCTGAATTTTTCAAATGTCTTTTCTTTTAAATAAATTCACCCCGGGGTTACTCCGACTGCAGGTAGAACCCCTGATAAAGCGTGTCCTTTGTTCGAGGGGATATATAAATATCTGAACTCCCTTTCGCAAAGGTTGTGCAAGGAAAAGAAAAGGTTCTATTAATCTCCGACATAGAGGCATAGTCCATTTTAGAGGGGCATCCCTAGATGTTGGGGTGTATAAATTTACAAACCGTCCGAAGGGAGACGTAGAAGATGACACGTGTTTAGGAAATGCAGGTTGAAGACCCTTTGTAACAGCTCATTTTGACCCTACAGGTCCCCTGCTCACAATCAGCATGTTGATTTATTGTTTGCTAACATGTTCCCGTCCAGCTGGTAGCTATTATTGAATCAATCAATTAAATACATAAAATTTAAATTTGCTAAATTTTCTGTTAATTTGGTATAAATTTTTTTTTAACAACGTTGAGCTTTTGTATACACACTTTTGGTGCTGATTGTGTCTTTATATGAATCTTTTCATTTAAATTAATAAATGAGCCGAAGAACCCGAATTCACCCTGGTTTTTTAGGGTTAGTGTTACTCCAGCTTTAGTTTTCAGTGTAGTGTCATGTGTTCGATGTTTGTCTTTCGTTTCATTTTGTTGGCCATTGTCTTGTCTTTCTTCCGACTTAACAATTTTTATGTCTGCCCCTTTGATATCTTCGAATTCCTTTTTAAAATTGTTGGATCTAGCAAAATTGTCTGTTATTTTGAATAATTACAACAACACTAAGCTTTTGTATACAAAAGTTTGAAATTTCAGGGCTGATTGTGTCTTTATATGGATCTTTTCAATGGACCGATTTTGAAATTCATCTTCCCTCCTCGTAAAATGTATTGCGCAATCTAAGTGTCCTCGTAAACGACGTCTTGGCCAATGAAATTCCAATTCAATGAAGTTCCCATAATTCCGCTGCATTTCTAAAATGGTCCGAATTGATAAATCACCCATACTGTTTAAGTTTCTAAAGATCTTATAAGCAAACCTTTTATTGTTGCAATTTTGTGTTGTTTTTACTTACAAAAGTTTTCATTTTTGATGTGTCATTCTTTAAGTATATTTTAAAGTATATTTTAGCATATCAGACTTCCTAAGTTTTGGTGTTAGAACATAAAAATTAAACATATTCATTCAAGATTCGTAAGGTATGGCATTATTGTCCATGAGACAGCCATCTACGAAAAGATATTCGAATCTTAATTTCTACAGGTCCCATTACGGCCTTCAAGAATGAACAAAAATCCACACTATAACGAAAGCTGTTAAAGGCTTCGAAATACAAAATGTGAAACTATTCATAAACCACAACAATATACAAATATGCTAAACTTGTATTGTTTATCAATCGTGTTCCATTAATGACGCAGAATCAACGGTGTTAGGATCTTTAATGTTAATTTTATGAATGCCAAAATAAAAACAGTAGTGTTTCTTTCGGTCTACATGCTGTCAAATACATGTTCAAGTTTTAGTTTTGATCTAATTTGAAAAGAATTCAAAGATACCAAAGGGACAGACAGAAATCCTTAAGTCGGAAGACAGACAAAACCAAGGCCAACAAAATGAAATGAAAGACAAATTTAGAACACACAACACTACACTGATAACTAAAGCTGGAATAACACTAACCCTACAAAAACAAAGGTGAGTTTAGGTGCTCCGGAAGGGTAAGCAACTCCTGCTCCACGAAAGCTACCTGTCGTGTAAGTCAGTAGTCAAAGCCTTGAGTGTTGAATGAAGAAATGTCTTCTTAGTACTCTGTACTTCGCATTTAGATAAGAGCTTAAGAAGGTACCTGAAGATTAACTGCTAGTTTACTTAATTTTCCAAAAACATACGTCTAAACATAATAAATGAATAAAGAGATTAACCAGTCTGTCCATTTTAATGAGAAATAATGGTTTAATCAGATAATAAGATTTCAATTACAGATTAAGGAATGTGTATGTTAACGGCAAATCATCTGATGATGGAAACTTTGATTTGTTAACGGATTAACTGTAGGTTTTCAAACCTAATATTTTATAGAATTTAGTATTAGATTTACAAATTATATCAGGAATGGCTGAAAATGTGATAATGTAATTCATTAGCCACTGCAGACATCGATTTTACTTTAAAATGCAATAAATTGTTAATCAAAGTCATAAAAGTTTTCAAAAAAAATTGAATAAAGTGAAAACATTTGCCTGTCATTGCCTTGTGGTCCCGATATTTATTTTTTATCTTATATCAGTAATAAGTTGCAAAAGTGTGGTTAAAACTCGACAAATTGTGTCAAGAAATGTTTTGATGCAGATTATTATAGTTACATTAAGAGATATTTCTTTCTTTATTTCGTTTCAGATACTACAAAGCCGGAGCTTTAATTGGATTGGACATGATAACACCATTTAGGAAGATTATATCAACTTAAAAATAGAAATCTAAAAATTGTCATTTAAAGGATTGTCAATGATTCAATGATTTCATGGATACTTTACTTGTGATTTCATATTGCAAAGTTTATCAAAATATGAATACTTGAGAATCAAGCAGATAAACACTTTTAAGCTCAATGGGCCCTCAGTTTGCCATCACTTAACGTTCGTCATATGTCGTCTGTCCAGGCGTCGGTCATCCATCCGTCTATTATCTGGCAAAAAATAACTTAAAAATATTCCAAAATTATGTCCAAAGACCCAAACCTCTGACCAAGGTCGCTGACAGGATAAAAAAACCAGAGGCTCCCAAGAGCTTGTATCGCTCACCTGAACAGATTGTTAATTTGGGTTAAAATTCGAAAGTTTCAAGCAAGAATATATTAAACTATGTTCCCTATGGCGGCCATCTTGGATCAAATTTCGGCAACAACAAAAAACCCATTTTGTTTTAAAAGGCATCACTGAAGGACCATTCCATCACAGTTTGGTTACAATTGCATTATCATTTTCAGAAAAATTGAACTCTAAGTGATTTCCCCATTTGGTTCCATGTTAAACTATGTACCCCGATCGCGGGCAATTTTGGATTGAATTTCGGAAAAAATAAACATTTATTTTAAAGGACATCACCAAAGGACCATTCCAATACAGTTTGGTTACGATTGCATTCCCAGTTTCAGAAAAATAGAACTTCAGTGATTTTACCATAGGGTTCCCCAACGGCGGCCATGTTGGATCAAATTTCGGAAAAAACAAATCTCTATTTTTCAGGGCACCACTTAAAGACATTTCAACCACAGTTTGGTTACAATTGCATTTATGCATAAACATAAAGTTCAACCTTCTAAAATTATAGGATATAAATAAATACTAAGGAGCCTATAGGCTGACAGTTAATATTGAAGGACCATGGTTATGGTCACTCTTTTCAAATATAAAAAATTGTATATCCATTTACAGTAAAAGAGAACTTTTAATGATTTTCCCCATAGGGTTCTATGTTAAACTGTGTTCCACGATGGCAGCGATCTTGGATGAAATATTGGAAAATTGAACACTAGGTTTATAGGGCATTTCACAAGGACCAATCTATCAAAATTTTTAAAGTGGCTTATGTATGTGCATTTAGTGAATTTTATAATGTATACATATATTTATATTATAATTGTACGTTATGTGAGACTAAAAAGAAGTAATTATCTTGTCCTGTCCTATAAAAAATATGCTTATCTGGTGCATTTTAATTGTTCTTGTTAAAGATCTATTAAACAGGCAACAGTATTTAAGTCACCTATTTTTGAGGGTAAGACTATTTGTTTCAATGATTGATAGTGATGTTCCCATAAATGACCTAGTAGGAGTGGCTCATTTTGCACTTGTTCACTTGTAATCCAAAGAATGTTTACGTCGTGATGATTTTTCGGACTGCTGGTAGTTATCAAAATGTCCCACTGTAAATATACTGCCATGGCCATTATTATAACATGATCAGCCCATTCTCCTTGATGTGACATTCTATTTAAATACAATGTGATTATTTAGATCACCATCCTCAACAAATCTTTTATGTCGATTTCGTCATCTTCTCTCTAAAAGTAAAACAATTTACATGTTTTGTCTCTCGGGTTTTTTCTGTCTTTGGTTAAATTATACACTTCGACAAAAAACTTCAATAAGGCATGCGATACGTCATCAATCGATTATTTTGTGGTTTTCAGTTAGTGTGATACGTATTTACACAAGACATGTTAGTCAATTTTAAGTTGTAGAAGTTTAGATTGTGCATAGTTGCTGGAAAAGTAATTGTTAGGCAAAAATTAAGTATAGCGGAAAGATGGCAAAAAGTTGGCATGTTACAGACGGGTTTAAGCAACAGAAGGGTGGCACAGCGTGTTGGTGTGCACCATTCTGTGTATGACTGTCTTATTGATCGTTTTCAAGCGACAAGCACTGTGGAGGATCGTCTGCGATCGGGTACACCCAGAAAAACTACCCCAAGAGAGGATAGGCTTATAGCCCGTCGTGCCAGAAGGGATAATTTTACCACGGCTGGTCGTGTACGTGCCGGTTTGCATTTTGGGGGTCATATGTTTCTGTTCAGACTGAAATCAGGCAAGTCAATGCTCAGCATTTGCATACAAGGAGACCCATAAAACGACCGGAGCTGACAGCACGCCATCGGATAACTCGCTTGAAATGGTCAAGAGACCATCTCCAGTGGAATATACGAAACTGGAGACGTGTTCATTGGTTCGACGAGAGTCGGTTCCTCTTGTGTCCTGTGTACGGTCGTGTTCGGGTCTAGCGGCACAGAAACACCTCATATCGCGATGGGCACAACAGCCTTTGGCGAGTTTAGTGTCACTGTATGGGGGTGCTTTTCTTTCAATTGTAAGTTACTCTTGCACGTTCTTCAAGGTAATCTCAATGGCGTTGGTTACCGTGATAATGTGCTTGACGCGCATGTGGTGCCACATTTCGACAACCACCGACTAGCCAACAAACCCATCTTCATGGACGATAATGCCAGACCATACCGGGCTCGGTTAGTACGCGCATTTTTACAGCAGGAGGCGATTGATACCTTTGAGTGGCCTGCCATGTCCCCTGACTTGAACCCAATTGAACACGTTTGGAATTTTGTTGGTCGGAAATTGAACCAGCTCGTTCCACGTTGTCGCAATATTGCCGAATTGACCAATGCAATAGTGGAGGAATGGCGGAGTTTTCCACAAGACCGGCTTCGTCGTCTGGTTCTTGCATGGAATGAGGAGGCTGATACGGGAATAAATATATAGCTCATATATATAGGTACCATTTTTCGGAGCCTCTCCAGACATCAGTTTGTACACCATTTTTTAGAGAGAGGGCTCGTTGAAAAGAGGACATCTAGGACTTCCTCAAAATACCTAGAGCTAAGGGGGCAAAATCCTGCTATAGTAGCTAGGCCAACTG
>JAULBM010319008.1:0-13654 GCA_032357055.1 Geukensia granosissima | reverse complement strand
TTAGTCACAATCGATGTTGGTCGCAATAGGTATAGGAACGGATTTGTATTCATGACAGTCGGAAGATATCCATTGTCTGACTTTAATAAATGTCTGACGTAATAGAACCCACTCAGTGGTCTAGTGGTAGGTTGATTCTCTAATATTTGCATTTCCGGCTTTTTTGAAACAGCAATACATGTTTTCAGAATATATTTAATCAATTTCTGGCTGCATTAAGATCTTGTTTCGACTGACGGTCAATTTTACTACCTATTCTTGCTGGGACTAGAAGAAAGCGATACACAACGCATTACTAAATACTTATTTGTCTCAAAGGAAACAATGTGTAAAATTGAAACAAACGTACAAGAATTTCAGTTCTACAGATTTCTTATGAAAATCATTTTCACACTGTCCACTTTCGCCGAGTTTTGCTGAGGTCAACTAAGGTATTTGAAATTGAAAATTTTGGATGAATATGCATAACCATAACAAAATCAAGTCTTTAAAGAAGGTTTGACATTATCATAAACTATTGAATGCATACTTAAATTCTGGTTGGTGAGGAAAATGAAAAAATCGGGAAAGGCAATTTGTTTTTACCTTATGCTTTCTTTAAAATGCTATTGTAAAGTTCATGTTAAAAAAGATATTTTTGCTTCCCATAATTTAGCTATTCAAAGCAGGGTTTTTTCCAAAAATGCTATTGTTGTTTTATGTGCTATATATATGATCTACTAACTTTTATGTCTTCGATTTTTACCTATTCTTATTTTATGCACGTGCAAAGTTTGTGCTATATTTCTGTGCTATATTTATAGCTAAGTGTCTTGTTGCATCAGTAATGTATTTGTATTTTATATATTGACTGGCGTATTGTTTTCATTTTGAAAAACTTAAGTCGGTTAAAAGAGCTTTTAAAAGCTCATGTTGAAATGTTTTTTTTTTTAATTAATGTAATTGTCCAGACTCTAAATAAGTATTACCTATTAACTTACATTGTACGAACATTTAAATTGTCACACCGTTTTCTAATTGGATACTAGCAGCAATATACAAAATTAGCAATCTTTGATGAAGATCCAGTTAGAGTGGTAGCTTCGAACTATTTAAAATAGCAATTGTATTACGAGAACTTATCATCTGTGATGATTCCGACAAATATCTGATTTTATTATCTGCTTTATCTGCAGGAGCGAAGACGCATTCTTGTGAAGTTTTTAAAAAGTTTTTCTTTGATCTTAGAAATTAAATTAAATGCACTAGATTTTATAGTCCGTTTCATGATGTTCATTATTTCTTCTATCCTTTCGTAGAGATGTCTGTTTTATATGCATATTTGAAAGGTATTCGAGTTTTTTGCTGTCCTAAGTACTTGTGTCTGTGGCTTTCGTCATTTGTCTTATGGGATTACATGAATTTACTATGAAATGAATTGGCCATAACCCAATACAAAAGTAAATATGCAAAAATAAAAAAATACACGCCTATGTATATTAAAATTACAGCTGTACCACACGAGGCGTTGTAGATCTTAAACGCACGGAATTACATGCATAAGCTTTGAAAAAGCAGGCTAAATCATTGCCATTATCCTATATCTAAGAAGCTGTTTACTTTGATAAAGTCAAGATTATTTTGCAATTGAGAGTCATCTTGATTTAAAGTTGGATATAGGTGGTAAGAAAATCAACTTTATTAAAGATGTATGCTTATCTAACTGTGGTAAAGTATTTTATGGGTCTGAGGTCAACTTTACCGTCTCATCATATTTAAAATTTTACTTTTTAAATGGGTGGCCTCTGTAAGTATTTATTACGTTTTTGTGACAAGTTTACACCCTTTAAAATTTTCTGTATTGTAGGACACAGAGTTACATATTTCTACCTATGAAAATGAAAAGATATAGGGAAAATAACAGAGACTGCACTCCAATCACGAGAAAAACTGAGAGAATTTACAAATCTATTACGTTATTAGAATCAAGTTAATGCTTTTTTATTTAAACAATGTAATTAATATGAATTTGTTTATCTTTTAATACGATCTCAACAAATTGAATTACTTCTTCATCATTCTGCAATCTACACAATGTCCTTGACAATAAGAATTTAAACATAAGTGATACTGCAGTAGAAAATTTGAGAATACAATTGATCTCACAAGACGATAAGGTAAATATTTCAACATATAATCATTAATAGACCATGTTTGTATAACAGTATTGTTACAGCGTCTGGAAGATGTTCTGGGGTCAATAGAAAACTGGTAGGTGTTATGACATTGTAAAATTGTAGAAATAGTATAAAGAAAGCTTGCAGTATACAATCTTTCTTTAGAATATCTACCATTGCCAATTGACGTGTATACAGGCCTTCCCACACCCAGCTGTTTGGATAATCAGTGTAATATTTTTCAAGTGTGTAGAAAATAAAGCATAATATTGCTGAAAGTTTAAGCAACAAAGTTCTTCAATATATGTAAATCAAACAAGAATCTGTTACTTCAGGATATACACGGATATCAGTTCAGTTCTTTGCATTATTATTTCAATTGAACCATGTACTATTAAAATGATAATCTTTCACTGCAAAAATACAAGATTTTGTTCGCTTCATACATGTTAATCGCAAATGTCTCATAATGACATTGAACCTGGAAAAAGTCTACTGAAGCTAAGTATTTGTTTTACTTTTGCTATCATCTTCGTACAGTGTTTTTGATGGCAAACCTCCGAAACGGGGATTTATTTTAAAAATTCATGTTACAAGTGACAATGGCTGATAATATATCCTTACTGGGGATAACTAATTATTGGATTTTAAAGGAGTAACACGTCCATTATAATTCGTCTAACATGAACTGCTAATCTAATTCCGAAACTCCTGTCATGATTTAATTCCTGGGTTTATTGGTGTTTGTGTTGAAGAAGCTTTTGTTTGGTGGTGTTTTGAATCTATTGCTTTCTTTGGCAAACAGTGAAGTACTATATATATATAAATATATTGCCACTCTATAGAAAGGAATTCTTTACCAAAGATATACGATCGACCACAAGCAACATACTTTCTCTTATATACATAGGATCATGAGTATCGTTGGTTTGTCTGTTATCAGCAAATGAATGTAGCACATGGTCAAATGCACTTCGAATACAAAAATATAAAAGTTAGGAATTCAACGGTGTAGTCACCCGATACATTAATCACATTTTAACAAATTTGGCAAATGGTTATTTAGTACAAAAATCTATTAAATATTTAATGAAAACCTTTGTAATCTTCTTAAAAACAAATTGAAATATGACGAAGCATGGTTATCGGAGTACTATTTCTTTTGTCATCTCAATGCCGTAAACGATTTCCGCAAAATATCTTTCACAGGTGTATATTGTAAAAACTTATTAAGGGTACAACAGTGATAAAGTTTATCAATTTAAACATTCGCTGTGTGAAACATATGGGATATTTTATATCTTCCCATTATAATGTGCATAAATCAGGAAATAATTTTGCTCATTAACCACGAATGAAAAAAAAATAATGTCAATATCTTATTACATTATTAGCGTGAAATGTGGTCAATGACAAAAAGAAACGATACAGGTTGAAAGCTACTTCACCCAAATTATCTCCCTTTTAAATATTCCAGAGTTGAACTTGCAAAAAATAGTGCATAATTATCGACATGACGCTTGCATGTGAACAAAGATGGAAAAGTGTGAATTTTATGACATAGTGCGAATGGAAACCAAACCTTACAGAAAGTCTTTAACTTGACTAATTTGCTGACTGGCTGTACTTTTATTGGGTTTAAAATGTGTGAAATTAGAGTTGAAATCGGATCACCATATTAGCTACGAAAAGTTTTAAATAAAAAAATCCTGCCAAGCCCAGAAGCCAGGATCAGAAAAGATCTTCTGGATCCTGACACAAAATTTATGAAATTTTTAGAAAAAATATTTTAGCCAATTTTATACTGGGATTCTGCTTTCTCAAGATATCAAGCTATTGATCGGTTCCTAGGTACCTCAGTTAAGAGCGGGTCAAGAGAGGCAATTAAACTATTCGTAAAGGGATGATTTCAAAATGTTGATTTTTTTTTTTTTTTTGCTTTTGTGGTCATGGTCTTCGTTTTGTCATATAGTTATCTACTGTGAATGGTCAGGCAAATGCTTTTTCGGTAGGTAATAAAGGTTCTATTTCAATTTGTTCTGGTAAAAATGGACACAACTCTTGCAGTTTCCTGTATAATTGTCTTTTGTGTTTTGTAATTGAGCGTATGGTTTTGTGCAGGTTTTTAGTCGATTCTTGGTATTAGGCAAGACCTTTAAATCTTTCGGAATCTTGGAGGTTCTGTACGTCAACTAACTCTTGTTTCTGTATTGAGAACTTTATAAATTAAATGAACACTTCCTGCAGGAAGAGTTCCTACTCAAGAGGTGTCTATTAGTTAGGCGATATATATTATCAACTATCGTCTTGGCGTTAATATCTTGCCCCATACTGTCGGAATGTAACGCTCTCGAAATGTGAAAGATGAAAGATCAAATCCCGTTCTGTTTTTTTTCTTGTTCTCGTCTTGTAACTGGCTAAAATATAGCCCATTGTATTGATTGAGCCATATCTTGGCAGGAAAAATCATATATCTCAATACTTAAACAAGCTTGCCCGCTGTACTTTAAGCCACATTTATCATGCATAGCGATGGGTCGTATCTACAAATATTTTTCTTTCTAATAGCACACTTCCAAGTTTTCATGGTGTTAAACTATTCTTCATCCATTAAGTGATTGTTCGTCGAAGTTATCATCTCTTCCAATGTTTGTATAAACCAATATCATTGCTCTACATTTCGTCTCGACATTGTTTCTGTAATGTCGCTGTAAGCCAAAAATGTGCTTATATTTTCTTGAAGCCATCTTTGAGGAATGCTTAAACTGTCTCCAAAATGAATTATATTGGAATCATTGTTGCAGAAAAATTCGTCAGAGGCGGCTTGGTATTTTTTGTATTCTGTCTTCTATCCCAGGTTAAGTGCTCGGTACTTTTTTCTGACTTATGCTGGGCACAATATGTCTCTCTTGAACATTTCCGGGATTCATTGTTGGTCAATCTAGTTTCTATACAACCTCTACAATTACTATGAATATGTTGAACTCCAAATCAGTCTTGACAACTTAAAACTTGACACATTTTTTGCAATCTTCACTTCGGCTGGTTTTTGGTGACCAGTTTCTTTTTCTTGCCACTTGTTATTGTCTTATACATTTTTCGTGACGTCATTTAACTTTTCAAAGGAAGAAGTAACTATGCAGTGGTTATGAGAACCTACTGACTACAAAGTCAGGACTATGCAAACGTGTGTGGGGTGTGAAGTCTTCAAGGCTAATTAAGATTTCAAAAAAAAAAGAACAAGATTGAGGTATGAAGGTTAACACTGACTAGTCCAAACTAAATAGAGCGATCAACAATAAACAGACGATTTCCCTGGAGGAATACTTTTCCCATGAGTTAGAGAAAAATACAAACCCTGCAGACTCCCTAAACGCTGCCTCTTGTTCAAACGTATTTGAGACGAAAAGAATCGTGAAAAAAAGGTTAAATTTAAAAACCAACAATATAAATATCTTGCATATGTTTGGATTTAAAAAATACAATACAAAATTACCTATGTTGAATAATTTTGGTATGCTATGTATGCTATATTTACATTTCAATGAGTAACTTCTCATCAGTAGCATTAGAACCAAAACGTAGGAAGTCCAAGATGCAAACATAGCAAAAGAATCACTAAAACCCAAACAAATCGAAAAGAGCAGCCAAATCCACCGGGAGGGACAACTACTAAATGCAATACTTTCGAGGCTTACGTTATTTTCACTGCAAAATTCTGTAAACATTGTTGGATAAATTGCATGTCAGACAAGTCTGACAACTGGGCTGGTGAATACCCTATGGGACCTCTAGTCCACCAGCAGAGGCATTACCCACCTGGTTTCAAAATGTTGAATCAATATTCAGAATATGGAAATTCCTCTAAGTAATCAGTAAGGAAAAGACAAAGTGGCAGGAATATTTGGCAGAACTTTCTTTTATTTACAATGCAACAATGCATTTTCAATATGTTACTCGCCGTATTTTCTCATGTTTGGTCATAAACCTAGATTACCGATCGACAACTGTTATTTCAAATAACGGAGGTTGTAATCTTGCATAACGGAACCAGATCTATGCTCGTAGCCAGAAATTTTCAAGTGGGGTTACGTTGGATCTGGGGTTTATGGTGCAAACTTCTTCCATCTGACCATTACCTGGCACTGTTTTTGCATTTCAGAAAGTCCTGCGTTTTTAGACTTTAATAGTCAGACTTCAGTGTGAATTGCGAGTTTAATAGTGCTTATTGCTTTTCAAGGGGGGGGGGTCGTCCGACCCCCTCCAACCCCCCCCCCCCCCTTGGCTACGGGTATGAGATCCAGTACATTAACATTCCCCTGAGTGCAGAGACAACTACTTATAGTGATGATGAGTGAAGATCATTATAAATCACATAGTGGAGATAGTATGAAACGTCCAGAAAAACAACAGGGAAACATTCAAATCCACACCGATTACCGAAAGCTTTTTGTGGAAACAAGGAACAGGTGTTCGAATAGAATTTGAAAACTCGGACAAGCAATGTCCTCATATACTTTCATCTTGTTCCCAAGAAAAGCAAATAGAATGAGACTAAACAGGGTGCAAATTTTTCTTACGAAACGTACTAGGTGTAAGTTAGCCGGAACCATTTCCCATCTAGTCGAGAGATATAGATAATTCTTAGGATTTTTAACTAAAGAGAATTATTGGTGCAGAAGTCCATTAAAATGTTAAATTGGTTGATATGGTGGTTAAGGTTCATGTGAAGTCATCTGCCATTTTCCCCAATATTTTAAGTTATGTTTCAGATTTGTGAATTCTTTCATGGGAGGGATGTTCTCAAAGATTCGGGTAGAATCATAGAAAAAGTCATTCGTTTTTATAGATGTAAAACAAATTAGGCACCTCATTGAATTTTAAATTGCACAGTGGGAGTAGTTCAAGTAGTGAATTGAAATTATATACATAAGTTATGTCAGCAGTCATCTGAATCACCGGAATAAAAATAGTCAAATATGGCGGACCTCAATTGTGTTTTTTGTAATCGGTTCCCATTTTTCAATATAAGACAATCATGCAGATTGAAATGAGTTCTAAATAAGCTAGTTTTGTGCCTGACAGGCTTTAATGTTGTACAATTATAAAGCTTCTTGCAAATTCTTTAGATACCCCAGTCTCATATTTTATGAGAAACAAGTGTGTAAGTGCAATCTTAATCCAGATCAAGTTAAACCAGATTTAACTGTAGCGTAAATGCGAAATGTGGATTAAATCTGTCACAATAAATAGCAAGATATATTCGTTCTACTGATGTCCGGCATTTAACCAAACCCGTATTAGGTTAAGCGAAAAAAAAATCCCTAGTACGATTGTTTTTCGGCATAACTTGATCCGTATTAAGTTAATCTGAATGTAATTAATGTTCTAAGCATATCCTCATCTCTGTAAATGTTATTTATACAGGCTTGCATCTATTTATCAGCTCACATTATAATTTTGTCATCACTTGGCGTACGTCGTCAGTTCGTTAATTTCTATCTAATCCTCTGATCATATAGACCGATAGACTAAATGGAATCAAACTTGACAGAAAGTATCTTTGTAAGATCTTTACCAAAGTTTCCTCATTTCTTATCTACAAACATGTCTGTCATAGTTTTTCTGTTTAACAGAATTTAAAAGAGTCTGTTCCCTTTAAACTGTCAGGCCAAATTAAAACAAACTTGACATGAACCACCTATGGAAAGTTCTTTACAAAGTTGCCTGGTTTCGTTCCAATCGGTCCTTAAACATGACTGCTACATGCATGTTTTGTTTCTCTTAGCTGATTTTGTCTCGTCCTCTGAAACCACAATGTCAATAGAACCAAACTTGACAGGAAGCATCTATGGAATTCCTTTACAAATGATACTTGGGTCATTCCCGATTGGACTTAAAACATGGCTGCCACAGCCAATTTGGGTTTCTGAATGGCTGATTTTAAAAGTCATCTCCTCTGAAATCGCAATTCCAAATGAAACAAACTTTATAAAAAGTAGCTGTAGAAGCTCGTGTAAACTTTACAAAAACTGTAAAAATTAAGGTTCTTATCAATATTTTATATCATAAACTCTCTTTTTATAAATTGGTTAATAGAATATATATCACATTAGAAACTATAACCATAGTGAGTCGACAAATTAAAAAACTGAGCATGAACATAAATAAATGTCATGAAAACCAAGAAAATATTCAAATCTGAGCTTTAACATTTTATCAGATCATATTCTCACAAATTTTGTGAACAGAGGGAATCAAATTTTAATACCATTTTTATAATGGCAAACAACAAAGAATATCAACTTGATCGTTTGATTTATGCTTACATAATATACGCTCGTAAATTTTTAACAAATATAAAAAATAACCATTAAATATGAATACCATATATAATAACACAACACGAGTTTTATTTAAAAAACGGGGATAAATGAGGGTAAAATGACGAATTTTTTTTTTTATTTTAATGAGGATGAATTATTTGCTGAAATTGGTGATTTATTATGAAAAGACACTAAATAAAATAAAAGTAGGTATGTGGCTTTCTGAGGAACATTTGCGCCATGTTTGTTTCAAACAATTCAGTGAGCCGCAAGAAATAGCAAAATGTGGACCAGGGACGACGAAGGGCCAAAGTGATCGTGATAGCTCACAAGATCCTTTTAAATATGGTGGAATATATCATGACGGTCACTTTGGCTTTATATTAGTTTTGCCTGTGTATGCAGCGATGTTTTAGATCTTAATGAACGTAATCTTCTTATAACCAGCAAATTATTAAGTCGAGGATTTCGTTGAAATACATTGGTTTTACTAAAAACTGTCATAAATATAAAGATAATTGTGAAATTTGGCTAAACTTACGAAAAATTGATAATAAAACGGGATATCTTACCAAACCTTTTATGGAAATGTTGTAAATAAAGCTAAAAATTTCAAAACACGACCCAATAAGACTCACAAGTTACTTGAATACGCTTATACATAAAGGTAATCTTTATAAAATCATTTCACGATCTACGAGTGTTGTGTTCTTTGGAATCAACATTAATTCTCTGCTCAATAATTTACTACAAAACTACTTTTAGTCAACGTTGTTTCATTTGTCCTACATGATGTCGATTTTATTTTAGCATTGGCGTTATATCACGTTTTCTTTTGCTTTTAATGATATGATTTATAATAAAACCAGCTTGGTGTGTTTTTATTGATGTCCTTGCTTAAGGGAACCAGGTATGTGGTCTGTAATGTTTATTTTGAACTAGGTGTCGGAAAATGAGAATCCTTTACAAAGGTGGTACATCATATTGTCTCTTGCTATATTTGTAATTGTCTGCGTATAATGCATCGACCTAAAGCAGAAATTGTGATGCAGTTGGTTTTTAGGGTCGATTTTATTAGATTTTTTCACACCTCTGTTCCGGATAAAGGAGAGGATTTAGCGCTCTCAAACATGTTTAACCCCTAATATTTATTTGCTTGTCCCAAGCCAGGAACCTGGTTATAAGTGTTAAAGTGTAACTTATTTTAAATTGTATACTTTATCATGTTTATTTGCCAACCGTTGTTACATTTGAATATTATCATATTTAATTTTTGGGGCCTTTTACAGCTTGCCTTATGGTGTGGGTATTAGTCTTAGTGCAAACTGTAAATGTTAATAATTTATACATTGTGGTTGGTTGTTTCAAAGACAATCATACCACATATCTTTTTCTATTTGGATCATGTATTATCTAATGAATATATCACATATATTACAACAAATCTGACTGTACGTTTTACAGTAACTCCATACCATAGGTTGCGTTCAGCACATCATCTTTAGCTTGTTCAGTTGACATATCTTTTAACTTATACTTTAGAAAAGTAAGTGAATGTGGTACATTGGAACCGGCAGTTTACAGCAGGAATGGTTCAAATCTGTTTCGTACCGCATAATGGATATAATATATAATATTCCCATTTTAAAACTTTCGTTTAAAAATAATATTTACCACGTGTAGCGCTGTTTACTTTTTGTTAACGGAGGTGCAAGGAGTTTCACACATCTCATTTATTTGATTGGTCTGTGCTATATTTGGTAGGTTATAAGGTGCTATATCTATATAAATCACTGTAGGGGGATAAGCGGAACGGGGAGTTAAGAAAGGAAATAGACAAGAAAATGACAAAGGAAAAACCCAGAAAGGAAAAAGACAGAGTCAAAGATAAAGATAGAGGCAAAGAAACTAAGACTATTAAAGGTGAAATTTTAGACAATATTAAAATACTAATACTAATACCAATACTAAAAGCGGTAGAAAAAGTTTAAAACGGGTTGACATGGAAAATCTAGTAGCTTTGACAAAGATTAAGCTAGTTCCGTAATATTTAAAGTTAAAGAAAGAATAAATCTGATAAGCAAATGTAAAAAATATTTTAGAAATTTCAAGAATCAGATTCTGATTCATCGGACACAAATTGCTCTAGTGACAGTTTTAAGACAATTATAGTTCTGATTCAGACTCTGAATTTAGTGGTCACTAAAAGTCACGGCGACATAAACATATCCACATACAAAAATCTTAAAAAATAATATCAGTTATAAAGGCCAGACCCCATATAAGGTTAAATTAAAAATGAATTGGCCGCAATCAGAAGTTAATTTTTAGTTTATTAACAGAAAAGCAACATAATTTAAACATTTAATTTTTAGTCAATTTTATGCTGACGAATAAGAACTAATCAGATATTTTAGGATTAGTAAGGTGCAAAGAAATGGTTGATTGCCAATCTTGAATAAGAGTTTGAGTGGCCAGTGGCGTTGAATTTTTATGCAGCTTGATAGAAAAGGGTAAGAATACATAGGGCTGATGGTGCCTCTTTGTTAGAAGTAAGAAAGATTCATAACGGGGAATGTTGAATCACAGAAGAAAGAAGGATTTGGTGTTGTTTTTTTTTTTTTTTGTATCAAAGGAATTAATGTAGCTATAGCAGCTTATGTGATGATTGTGGTACGTGTTTAAGGAAAGATAACTCTAGGTTGAAACATCCTAAATTAGTTGAAAAGGGCATTACAAGAATGGTTAAATATAGGGCAGATAGTTTAGGTAAGTTTAATCTGGAATGACTGGACAATTTGTCACCAGTAAATGCTTTTGCTGATATTCGAAATACCAATAATGATTCAATAAAAAAAAATCTTGTGTGCTAGATGGTGATTCAGTTGAAAAATCGTGCAAATTAGATGATGTACACATGTGAAAATCAAGCGAGTAATAACATTAACAAAGAGTCTTCTTTTACTTAAATCAACTTCAAAACAGTAACATTGTAAGTTGTCAGGTGATAATTAAACTGTTTACTTGAAGAATTATGTCATAAACATAAGCATTGTGTTATTGTGATCTGCATATTGACAACTCTGACTTCTAGCATTTTGTTAATGTACAAATACAAGTGGTTGCTTCAGGAAAACCACATTTTCTAGATTATAGAATACGCTAGTGGTTTCGAAATTCAATGTGATGGAATATGTTTTTTAGGTCTATGTTAGTTAGTTATGAAGATAATTTTGTTTACGGGTTATTACAAATTTGGTTTTATTTTAGATTTGAAGGGGCAATAAAAATGTCAAGAAGCCACGGAATCACTTAGGGACCATAGATTTCCCCGAGTTTATTTTGCAAATGAAACTGGATTATAAGACTATTGTAGGTCCTTTTAATATTAATATTTTTGTTTAGTCAAATTTAAATTTCAGTACCAAAAGAGTACAACTGTTGAGAGTAGGGTTTAACTTTTCCGCCAGATACTTGTTGCAAAAATAGATATTGAGGCCAGATAGTTTTTTTTTAAAGATATTCAGTAGAAGATTAAGTTGAACTATCTAAGGTGAAGGGGAGAAGCTGTTTTATTTTTAAGCGAGACTTAAAGCGGACACACAGATACAGGTACCTATATAATCTGTTGAGAAAAATTTGATACGACATCACTGGAAAAATCATATTTTTGTTGATAGAATGCTTACAATGGGTTTAAGATCATCAGTACATATTTGTCAGAGGATCACGTTCGCTGAAGTCTATATAAGGAGACAATCGGGTTGTTTTATTGAATTGAATTAATTAGATTATTTTGCGCGAGCAGAGTGTTTTACAAAATGATCATTATGAAAATTTTCTCGTGATCGGAAATGTTTAGTGTATTTGTTGTATTTAAGCAGTTACGGTGTTTGAATGAAGAACACATCTTATATGAGTTGTTTGTTGGCGGTATTAACTTATGATAATTATTTAAGTTCAGGGGAAAAAGTTTTCGCGTTATGTACTGATTTTGGATTACTCTTTTTACCAGTCTATGTACATGATGTACTGATTACATGTATGCCCAATTGAAAGAAAGAGGTTTAAATAGATGGATTTCATTATGAAATACTAGTATATGAATGGAGTGAAAATACTTTATTTAATGAACGATTAGATTAGAGTTAAAGTATTCCACGACAGGTGATGCGCGCAGTACAGCTAGGGGATGTTTACATGATCCCACTATTGTTTTGTAAAGAAGTTGGTGGATACCAAGCATTTGTTCTTTTTGTTTTCGTTTTATCTTTTAGTTTGTTTCAAATTTGTCTTGTATCTTTGGACTACCCACTTTTGATCGCTCACGTGGGTATTTTACACTGGACTTCAGAATTTCGTCTTTTGCAAACTTTACAGCTAAAATTAACATTACCACATATACCTCAAAAGGCTTTGCCTGTTACTCTTGTTATTTTGTTGGTAAATTTGACTTTTTGGATTTGTAGAATAACTAAGTACATCAAGGCGAATATTGTTTGTTTAAAGGAAATGATAATTGGTAAACATCAGGCATAAATTTAATGACTAAAGTTAAAGCCTCCACTGTGAAAACTTAATACAAAACAGTTGGTTTGTATCAGCGATATCCAAATCCGGTGGGCTCAGTCTATTTGGCTTTCTCCCTAATACATGAAATTAGAACAATCTGAGGACTCAGATTTGACGTTTGTGCTATAACCGATAACTTAAAATACATACCGAAGGACAATGAATTGTTTTATTTCTGACAGTGTCAGCAACCAAGATTTTTTTTGCTAAATAAGAAAAGTTTTTCTTTATTGAACTTAATATATTAAGGAAGTATCCAAAGAAAGAAGGGCCAATACCATAAAAATATATAGAACTAGTTGTACAACTCTGTCATGGATTGCCAAATGCAGGACACCATGGTTCCCAACGTACAATTTCCAAAATCAGAAAAGATACCATTGGTATAATATGTACAGCGACAAAGCAATTTTGTACTTACATGCAACATTTGTCGTAGGAACAAGAAGGCTACAATACATATGACCAACTTTTACACAGTAGCCCCTTTATGGAGAGTCCAATCGGCTCCCAAATACAGAGTGAACTAGAGCTCTGTTGTCAGAGGAGCCCCAACAGAACAGATGCATACCCCCGTAAATTGACATTAATACTGTGAGC